>LPNX011019185.1:126143-141143 GCA_001517045.1 Pseudotsuga menziesii | reverse complement strand
AATTTTCAATATGCTCATGTTTAGCGGTTCGTCTGATTATGCTGCACACCTCCATTTTTTATGAGATTTTACAAAAAGATATGGTTTTTTTTGCAGATTCTAAATATGTAAATTTTAACAAGAATACATAATTTTTTCTATTTTTTCCTTATTTATCTTCTGTCATCACTCCTCAACTCAAAAAACACACTGGTAGTGTTTCGTCCATATCTCTTTCGTTTCTCAACCATTTAAAAAAAAATTTGTATGGTGCACTAAAGAACACCAACCTCTACATGCTATAAAAAAACCATTTCCAAATAATTTCATTAAGACATTCAAATCCTGCACCCACAATTGACGTACCGTTTTCGAGGTTTGATCTCTTAGATATTAAAAAAAAATTAAAAAATATTATTTTTACTATTGGAAAAATAGTCGTGCACTAGTCCTATATGTTCTCTATATGTATATCGGTTTTCGTAAGTTTATTCCAACATTTAGACACTCAGACGTTGCACCCACAAAAAGATATACCTTATAATTTGTCCAAAAAATAAAAAGTGCCCATTAAAATTTATCTAACTTTAGATAGTTAACAACATTTTCAATAGAAAAAAAAATATATATTTGGAAAGGTCATTCAATTTCCTACATTTCTTGTTTTTTACTAATCGCAAGATTCATTGTGTAAGTGTCTCAAAATATGTGTGCAAGTTGATGGATGCCTGTTTTTTCAGTTTTGTATTGCATCTAACGCGCCAAAAGAGACCCTCAACTTCTTCCACACACCCATTTATTTCGCAATCAAAATTATAGAAAAAAATTGAAATCAAATAACTATACATAAAAGGAACTCAGTTATCCTTTCAAGAGACAGCTCCTTTCCCTAATCCTGTATTTTCTTTTACAAAATGACTGCCTCTCCTTCCCTCACATACCTTTCTCCTCCGTTCAATATTCCCCTTTTACAACAACTAAATACCCTTTCAAAAAAACCAACTTCCCTCTCCAAAAATGGGATCGAATCCCCTCCAAAGCATCCCATGCCGAGCTCTCCTCCCATCTTCCAAAATCACCCAAAGTATATCTCTTTGTAATAGCTCTTAACCTCCTTAATTTAAAAATTCTTTAAAGCACTGAACTAAACTTTTAATACATATAATAACTAATTTAAAGAATATCTCTTTGCAATAGCTCTTAACCTCCTTAATTTAAAAATTCTTTAAAGCACTGAACTAAACTTTTAATGCATATAATAACTAACTAAATTAGAATGATGACAATTCATATTATAATAATTTCCACCAAATAACTTCTATAAGTCATCATGTTTTTACTCATGTGTATGGACATCATTGTTTATGACTACTTTTAATTATTAATAATGTCTTAACTTGCCATAAAATTATAATTATAATAATATTTAGTATTGATTAGTTTGCTAATTTATAGGTCACCTGATCTCATAACTCCCGTGTGGCAACGAGTCATAGTTAGAAAAACATCTACGAAGACGACTTTAATTACATAGATTAACATGGCTTCCGCATCCTCCCTCTCCTTAATGGATTCATGTCCCAATTACCTCTTATTTTTAGTTACTAAAATATTCCAGTACCAAAGGGGATGTTACAATGGGTTTATACCAGTATTATCTTTTTTAATCTTACCTTAAAATATGATGGGTCTTTAAAATTATTATTTTGTAAAGCTTGTTTTTAATTTTAATAATAACAAAAGAAAATAGTGTTTATCTTTTAAGCTATTTATCACATTTTTCATTAAATGTTAGAGTTAGTTTCTTTACTAAATTGTAAAAATTGGAATATTATATTTTTTATATATTACACCTATTTTATAATATTTTATTTTAATTATTATTTTTATTTTATAAACTTTAAATTTATTAATTTTCTTTCCATGACAATTTTATTTTAATTTTTAATTTTATTAAGTCAATTAATTTTGAATTTAATTTAATTAATTCTATATCAATATTATTTTTACTTATAATCAAATAGTTTTACGATGAATTTAATCTTTCTATATTAATTATTTGATCAAACTAATGTGTATCAGATTTAATTTTCCACTTTTTTTTCATGGTTTAAAAATAGTCCAAATTAAAATTGATTTATAAATTTTTTCTTACCAATTAAATTTCTTATATTCTTTATTTTTTATGAATCAAATTATAATATATTTGTATAGCTTTCTCATATTATAATCATGAAGAGTTTGATAATAATGTAATGTATTTTAAAGCTTATATTCTCAGCGTGACTTACGGATTCGTGGAAATCAATGTTGATAATGTCCTATTTTCAATTACGGACATCGATTTCGATGGTGAGAGATGATATCGATGGAATATATTTCAAATATATTTTTCGAAGGTGACTCCGCGTTACATTGAAGTGAAGTGTATGTAACGTACGGGACTCTGACGAGATTGGAGTTTTAACGGTTGCGTGCGTCTTGTGGTATATCTTTGGCCACAACAATCACATGTTCTTCCTGAGCATCCAAGATTTATGAGGCGTCGCGTGCGCGAAAAAGACACATGTGTCGCTGGAGCAAGATAATCGTAAATCTTTGGTTGCGGTCATGAATACAATTTTACTCGTCGTTGGTCTTTTCTTGAAATGCATGGAACATACAACCAAATACCATCTTTTGAAAGTCCAAACTTTAAGACTCCTTAACGAAAACAGTTAAAGCTTTGAAAAACGGAAAAGAATGAAGAAAATAGCTCCATGGGCAGCGACAGCTATCACAGTAATTGAGTGGCGAAACTTGAGTTACTGATGCCCCGCGGACATGAGAAGTAAGGAGTTTTTACAGATGGTTGGGATTGATTCAAACTTCGAAAAAACGAAAGTTGAAGCTTGCTTAAGCTCTTATTATGCTTTAAATTTATGACAATTCACCGAAATTATACGGCCGCAAGAGGTTACGAAGGTAATTTACTTGGGTATTAGGTTACTCTCTGGTGTCGTTTGTGGTTTAGCTTACTCTCTTTTTTACCTGAAATTTGCCGGAGCGCGCCAAGCAAAGAGGATAATCTTATGTGAATTTCATCCGTGTTGCATACGATCCTACCAAGTTTTGGCGAACAATCCCGCATCCATGCATCTAGAGAGACGGTTCTTGTTCGTGGATCGCTGCTGGGATGGCTATATATAGAGCGTCTTACCTGTGCTATCAATAAGGTCATTTGCAATTCATTGTGTTGTGTTGTAGTACTGCTTATTCATTGCATTGTGTTGTAGTACTGTTGGTCGCTGCAATGGGGGAAAGAACAATAGCAGTTTCGTTTCCAGTTGCAGCAACAATGGCATTAGTATTAATGGTTTATCTTCAAGGTAAGCCCAAGGTTGTCGTACTCCCTCGTTTTTATACTTTATTAGTAGCACATAAATAAGCGATGGGTATGATATATCATAAGTAAATATGAGTTTGCTTTGATAACTGCAGGAGTTGGAGGTGCGACGTTTACGATCCAGAATAAGTGTTCATTCACGGTGTGGGCGGCAGGAATACCTGTAGGTGGTGGTCAAGCGCTGGCACAGGGCCAAACATGGAGTGTTGAAGTGCCTGCAGGAACAAGCGCGGGCAGATTCTGGGGGCGTACGGGCTGCTCCTTCGACGCATCTGGTCAAGGCAGCTGCACGACTGGTAACTGCGGCAGCGTGCTCAACTGCACAGGCGCGGGACAGCCTCCTGCAACGCTCGCTGAATATACTCTGAATGGGTCGAACAATCTAGACACGTATGACATTTCTCTGGTAGATGGATTTAATCTCCCTCTCTCCATAACTCCCTCGAACAGCAGCTGCCCAATAGTGGACTGCAGCAGCAACGTCACTGCGAATTGCCCAACGCAATTGCAAGTCGCAGAGGGATGCAACAGTGCTTGTACAGCTTTAAATACTCCTCAATACTGCTGCACCGGGGACTACCTGAACAACTGTCCTCCCACCAGTTATTCGGAATACTTCAAGGGGCAGTGCCCACAGGCGTACAGCTATGCCAAGGACGATAACACGAGCACCTTCACTTGCCCTTCCGGTGCTAATTATAACATCGCATTCTGCACCTGAGGATATTTTAATTTGTATCAATCTATCGCCGTAAAGATAAATAAACTAAGATCCGCATAGAATCATATTCATAATAAGGATACCATTGTAATCACCACGCAAGTTCTATGGCGTTTCATTCAATTGAGATTGAATGATTCTAAACCATCGATGCTTCTTTGTGATCCCCATATATTATCATGTTCAAAATCATAATAATACCACTGCATTCACATACATCAGTGTTGTAGGGACGGAATCTCAAGTCACAGAATTCGAGATATATTGATATTATGATAGTCATAATTAATTGTGAATTTGGAATCAATCTTCAGTCATGGATTTCATATATATATATTCGGACATTGTTTATATTTGATTTTTCAGAAGTTTAATATTTAATAAGTATTTTATTGAAATTTATAGTAATTATATCAAGAGAAGAAGAGAAGACGTTCATTTTACAGTTTAGTAGGAATGTCCAACTCTTTCTGTTATTATAAATTTCTAACTTTAAATTATAGCTAGCATACCTTTAAAGGAAATGAAAGAGAAAATATGTTCCAAAATGAGACAAAGTTGTGTGTATGTAAAGAATATAACTTTACATGCATGAGAATGTAAGTCTAGACAATCTATGGTAGGTATAGTAATTAATGAAATTGAAAGGAAAACTCTATTGTGAGTAGTAAAAAACAATAAATAGAAACTCATGTAATAAATGGTAAGTACATTAATTTGTCATATGAGAAAGTATACATATAGTAAAACAATAAAGGGATAAGTAGTGATCAAGTTTGACTATAATTATATTCGATATTGGTATTTTGATTTGGTAGGGGAGTGTAGGGATTGAGGGATGCAATTTAAAGTGTGAAAAGCATAGACGATGAATGTGTACCTCTTCCTTTCTCGAAGCTAGACATGTGAAGTGTATTTCATCTTTGCATAGTGTTCCAAGGAGAACAATGGCGCAATTTAGATTCCTTCTAAGGTAGTAGTGCATGGCATTGGTGTGAAGGTCGCTTTAATGTTCATTGTTGAAAAATGTCAATGGTTGACCTTTTTAAAGTCAATCGATGGGATTTATGGATAGTTAATGCACATACCAATTAAGTCC
Source organism: Pseudotsuga menziesii (assembly GCA_001517045.1). Lineage (NCBI taxonomy): Eukaryota > Viridiplantae > Streptophyta > Pinopsida > Pinales > Pinaceae > Pseudotsuga > Pseudotsuga menziesii. The sequence goes on along the minus strand of LPNX011019185.1, from coordinate 135,959 downwards.
ATAAATCAAAGTAACAAGAAATCAATCCCCCTCAACATGGCTTTATGGATGGTCATTGTAATATTGTGAGCTTCCACAAAATTATGAAGTGTCCAAGATCTAACCCTCATATTTTATTATCTGTCCAACACAAAATTTAAAATCTCAACAAGCATTTCATTGTCAATTGTAGGTAACCAAAATTATTGAAATACAACATCAGCAATAAAAATAGCATTCATTGTCTATAGCTTGAGTTAGTAAAAGCTTGGCTCTTACATCTACGCTTACACTAACTATATGTGTTGAGCCTAAATAAAATTCCTATGAATCTCTAAACATATCCCACACACTCAATTCATTGCACTCTAGAACAACCCTTACATGCATATAACATCCACCATCAATTTGTATTAACCATTGTGTCAAGAGGCACTTTACATACACCGCATTGGTGAGATGTGATAAACTAAGCCAACAAAGATCCATCATATGTCTAAAGGTGTTAAAAATATGACGTTATAATGTGGAGATGTTAAAATGTTTTATTTTTAAATTTCACTTAGTATCGGAATATAATGTGAAAAGCAGAAGTTTAAAATTCATTGATCTCCTTGAGATTTCATAGGGGTAACCTTCAATTTTTTTGTTTTCTAAGCATTTGTTGAATAACAACAATCATTGTTGTTTTTTAGGAGTGGTTCTTGCACTAACAAGAAGGGTTTGGTCATTTGGGGAGAAGGTACTATTGATGTAACAATGATATGGCCAATTAATGTTGATATAGCATGATAGTTTGGGTGAGATTATTATTCATGGACATCTTTTCCTTCATCAACATAATCACATGTTATCATTAACACCCATATGTGGAGTGATTAACTGATAATTGAAGGGAACACTTATATGTAAAATGTTTGTTTCAATATGAGGGGAAATTTCTAGATTATTTGTAGAGTGTGATGATGAAGACGACTGTCCTCATCGACCTAGGAACTCTCTCACATCACAATTGTGAATATTAACCCTAACCCTTTTAATTTTTTTATCTCCATCAACATCAAATGCCAATTAAAAGAGGTATAAAGTAAATTAGGGGATTTTCATTTTTCGTTTCTTCTTGTTGTAGATAAAATATGATTTTTTGTAGTAGGGAACATTCTTATATTTACTAATCAAACAACTTTTAAAAATTTTCAATACAAGTCCATTAATAATAAGTCAACTTGCAAAAATTTGAGCCTTTGGATTATTTTTTGGTAAAATCTTATGATAATTTTAAGCTAGTGTATGATGGAATATTTTTACATTGTTCTGTAAGAATTGAGAGGCAAGTGTCAAATTCAAGCTTATGAACCCAAATTCCTCCAAATTCATTATGAAACATCTCTTCATTTATTGAACAATGTCATTATTCACTAAATCATGAATCTAAGTATAATGTATATATTTAGTCATGATGAATTTCAACTAGGATAGATCTTGGAACTCAACAAAGATAAAAATATGTGTCTTTAAGTTACATATAGACATATTTTCACTTTTATTTTTGTAAAACAATGTTTCTTCCCTCACTAAATCATGAATCTAAGTATAATGTATATATTTATCTAGAATGAATTTCAATCACGATAGACCTTATAACCCAAAAAGATAAAAGACGTGGAAGTAAAAATATGTCTTTAAGTTACATATAAACACTTTTTCACTAAATCATGGGTAGATTGTGAATGGAACCTTCCCAGTTGGTACATAAATTTTAACTAAAGAATTGAGTTTTGATAAACCTTTAAACCTTTCTCATTTAAAGAGAAATTATGAATAAATTCTTCACTTTTGATTTTGTGAGATTTAATAGAGTATAATTTCATAGAGAAAAATTGATGCACCTTTGCACAAACTTGATGTGGAGACACTTTATCGATGCTATCATTTTGGAAACACTCTTTCATGAAAGCCACACTAATGCCACCCAAATTTGTTTATGGAAGCTATTGACAAACATCTACAATGCTACGCCAACCTTGGAAGACTAGAGCCTCTTATTTAAATTTACACTATAACTGAACATTAAATAATAAGCCTATCTTACCTAAACTCAATTTCAAAGAATTCAATTTTAGGTAAATATAATAAAAAAATAGATTAAAAAAATGAATTATAAAAACCCATCAATTTAAAATTCGATTTGTTGTTTTCTTTGTGATTCCTTCTTTAAATTCATTGTTAACTACATTAATGAGATTTGTCTGCAACTAGTAGGTACTCTCAAAACAGAGTTTTAATTGGAAGAATTTATAAATTAATAAAAATCTAGAAAAGATATAAACTCTTAGTGGATAACCTCAGTTACTAGGGTTATACAATTAGTTTGAATGACTTAGATTCGAGGTAATTTTTAGGGGAAAAATTATGCCAATTGGTTATTTTCGGTTTTTTAAAAGAAATCTCTATTTGGTCATTTTTAGTGTCTAATATCGCCTATATTTACATAGAATATGTTTTTTTATCACAATATTTGCCAAAACTTACACATTTCAGTGTTAATATTATGTTTCATATTTAATATTCACCTACCTATCTATAAACATGCTTTTTTTAATCCAAAACAATCGCCTAGAATACTATACTTAAGCATAATATTAGGATCTTTAAAAAATACCCTTCTTAGATCTATATACATTTAAAATATTTTATAAATATCTAAGATTTGGGTGTTACTCTAGTTGACCGAGTACTGGGTTGGTTGATTATGATACATTTGTTGAGATCCTTTAGTTGTTCTAAAATTTTAATCCTCTCTAATCTAGGTATGGAAGCACAAAGAGAGAATAGGTTGAAAATGCATATAATATTTACATAATTAATTTCAAAACAAGATAATAAGGTCTGAAGTACTTTTACATTCTGTAAATAAAGAACAGTTTATAGTAAAAAATAACATAGAAATATGAAAAAGGTTAGAAACACATGCATAGTATAATTCCCAATTAAAAATGTATTTACGATTCATATCTATATTCAATCTATAATTTATCAATACTAAAGATATAAGAAATCAAGTAGGGAACCTGACACCACATTTGGAAAAACAAAACAAAATCTTTTGTTTCTCCCAACCAACTCCTAGAGCATCCATGTCTTACTTGCTCCAGAACACCTAAGCCTATTTGATGAACCACAAGGAAAATATATGATCAATGCACCATCTCTTTCCATCAACAGATCAATTCCCCTTCCATATTCATCCTTATGCTTCCTTGATGGACATACTGTTTTATAATATTTTTCTTAGGACTTGGTCATTTATGAACCTCCTTCTCTTTTGCACTGGACAAGGAGTCTTGACCTGATTTTGGCAAAGATGCCTCCTACGTCACTTGATTTCTCACTCATCAACTTTCGCCACTTGTATTTTCCCCTTGTGGGTCATCCAACACTCTTTAAACAACTACTTCACATTAGATTCCTCTCAATGTTTTAATTATTAAACAAAAATAATCCATTACATTCATTTTGACTTTCTTGTCAAAATATTTAAGAAAATAATTATTTGAGGTAATAATAAATTACAATTATTTGGTGTATTACATTGTATATACTTATTAAGAATATACACAATGTATAACTGAGTTGAGAACCCTCCCCAAGAGTGTTGCACCCTCATAATTCCTTACACACAAGACTCGAGGGAAAATGAATTTTACTAGAAACTAGCTAGAACAAGATGAGTTCAGACAAGACCTCAAATGTTGTGACCTTCACAAGCATTTAATATTAAAATACTTCCATTTATTAATAAAATAAATAGGGTGGTGAAAAGTGGATCCCGAGTCATCAAACACAATGAGCTATTAGTCCCTATGGTTATTTTAGACTTTGCGCTAGGGTTTCAACGATCGCTTGCTAGGGTTTCTTGTGGTTTCGGCTTTTGGCCTTGACAGCCATGGACACTCCTGATCTAGACCCTGGTGACTTTGAATAAATATTTCTCCGTATTGTGGCTTCTCAAGCGCCACCCTTGACAATTGTTCCCTCCTCCTTATGTTTTGTGGTGACACTCTGAAATTATGGATGTCAAGCTATCCTCAGCTGCATCTAAGTGGAAAGTAGTCACGCTATCAGAGAAAGGATTGATTGGTTTGTTCACAGGTCTTTGGCCTTCCCCTAGATCTATGGAAGTTTGGCTTAGCAAAAATTGGAGAGCCCTCATTTAAGGGGAAGTGCAACAAATATTTTGTGGTAAGGGGTACTTTGTCTTCATCTTTGAGAAAAAAGAAGATTGAGATATTATCTTCAGAAATGGACCATATTTTATGGGCCTAAGAGGTATGTACCTCAACAAATGGGATCTCTCTTTTGACCCGTATAAAGACATCCCTAAGGCAGTTCTCATCTGGGTAAAACTCCCCCATCTTCCTCTTCACTATTTGAACGATGAGGATTTTCGATCAATAAGAAATACTTTGGGTAAATACATTGATAAATCGGAGCCCAAATCCCCCATGGTATCTTGTGAAAGGATCTATGTGGAGGTTGATCTGGAGAAAGGGCTGCCTGAAGCCATCAATCTGTCCATAGATGGATGGAATCATCTACAGACGATGGACTATGATAAAATACATTTTAAATGCAAGTATTGTCATGAATACGGGCATTTTGCTAAGTGTTTCCCTAAAAATATAGAGAAACCCAATTCTGATGAGAATCCAGAAGAAGGATGGAATGTAGCAAGTAGAAGAAAAGGCTCTAAAGCAGCGCCATCGCAACTAGACCCCTCCACGACAAAGAATGCAGCCGAAAATAAGTTTCAAGTTCTTTCCAACGAAGACACTGAAGCTGTGGAATCTATTGAAGGAGAGGAAATGATCATTCCCTAGGAGGAGGAAGCCCTAAAAGAAGCACCTACTCTAAGGAAGAACGAACATTTGGTTCAGGACATTCCTGTTCAAACTCACTTTGAAGTAAGACCCGAATCCTTTGCTAACACTGGAGGTTCAATCACTCGGTCAAGGGAAAAAGTGAATTTGGAGGAAAACTCTGAAAATTCTAATGAAGAACAAGAGCCTCAAGCCAGAATGGGAAGGAAATCCAACAAGATAGTTAGAGAACAGGATGCTGCAAGGGAAAGAGTAGTAGGAAAGCATTCTAATTTATACTTCTTGGTAAGAAACCCCCAGGCCAACAAATATCTTCTCAGCGTCGAAAAAGAGAAAAAGGAGAGGGAAAGGGCGCTCCACTAGTATAGGAAATAATGAAGTTGGTCTCCTAGAATTTTCGAGGATTAGGAGGTATTTATAAAATAGAATTTATCAAAAGAATAAAATCAATGGAATCCAAACTCCATCCTCCTCATCTAAGATACATAAAAGACTCTTGAAGACAGTCTTTCAACTATGAAAAAAATCTGGGAAAAATTTGAAGGGAAAGCAATCGGTGTGACATGCACCTCAGGAGGCCTTCTCACTTGGTGGGATTAGGAGAAATTTACTATGCGCTCAACTATCGAAAACAGGAATTGGCTCTTTGAAGAGCTTGAAAGTAAGGAAAATAAGGAATTCATTTGGGTTGGAAACATATATTGCCCCACTGTTCAGGCTCACAAAGAGACCTTTTAGAATTCCTTGGAAGATCAATGTGAAGGGAAAAAACATATCCCATATTTCATTGCTGGTGATTTCAATGTTACCATATCGGCAGATGAACGCAGGGGGGGATCCAAAATAAGGGACCTGATTGGGGAAATATTGGAGGATCTGACATCACTATGGGGCTTATCAGATATCAAATCTACAAATGGTAACTTCACTTGGAACAATAGAAGGATTGGACCAGGACACATTGCAGCAAGACTAGATAGAGTGTTAGTCAGCACCCACCTTTTCAAGAACTTATCCATCCCAGAGTCCAAGCTCCTCCGCTTGGTCATCTTGGATCACAAACCTATTTTCTTTTTTCTCTCCTCAGTGGGGAAACTTAGGCCACTCCCTTTTCGATTCAATCACCTCTGGCTGGCTTCAGAGGGAGTCATGGACATCATCCACAACTCCTGGAAATTCTTTATTGCAAGCTCCCCCTCAATTATTTGGGAGAAAAAGTTGAAGCAGGTTAATATTGCCCTCAAACAATGGGTCACAGAGCATTATCAGGATCCTAAATTAAGTAAGCTTGAACGTTTCAAGCAGATGGGAATTATGCAAGAAATTATGGAGCAAGGAGAAGTAACCATAGAAATCCTACTCTAGCAAATAGAGCTTGAGAAAAAATTAAAAACCACTATCAGGCAGGAAGAAGAAAGCTGGAGGCTACATTCCAGAAACCTTTGTCTATTGGGAGGCAATCAAAATACCACAGGGTATTCACATAGTGAAACCATTTCATAACACCTTCATTTATGGGATGTTAAATAATACCCATAATTTCACTAGATATTGATAATTACTTACAAAAATCCTTTTGTTGATCCCCCCTCCCAATACATATTTTCCATTAAAAAAAACTTAGTTTTTCTATATATTCCTTATTTTAAATAGAAACCCCTTTTCATACCTCCCTGATACTTATAAAACCCCCATACCCTATTCCTTGACCCATAATACCTAGAATATATTAGCCTTATTTTTCATAATTAAAATGCCCCCTTTCTGAATGAACGTGGTAAGATATTTATCAACAAGGTGAATCCGTTGTGCAAAATACCATTTTTTTTAAATCAATGCAAAGAAAGACAGAGGAGGAATATGATAAGGGAGCTAAAAAAAGATGATGGAACCACCATTACAGACCAGGCAAATATCATCAATGAGGTAAGAAGTGTTTTTGAAAATATTTACAATGACAAAGAGGACGTTTCACAAGAGGATATGGGTGAAATGGTCATGGACATCCCCTCTCTTATTCGCCTCGAGGACTCCAAATTTCTTGAAGCCCCTATCACTGAAGAGGAAATCAAGAAGGCCATTTGGTCCCTCCACCCAGACAAAGCCCCTGGGCTAGATGGATTTTCAATTCGCTTCTATAGGATGTGTTGGAAAATAATTAAAAAGGATTTGTTGCACCTTATCTATTGGATGTCCAAAGGAAAGATGGGAGGGGCAACCAACTCCACCTTTATTTCCCTTATGCCTAAAGATCCCAACCCTGCCTCCATAAAGCAATTTAGGCCAATCTCTCTCTGTAAATCCTCTTACAAGGTTTTCTCCAAAGTCCTATCCCTTAGACTTAAGGCCATTATCCCTTCCCTAATATCTCCAAATTAGGGTGGTTTCATCTCAGGCTGTCATATAAGTGATAACATCCTCCTTGTCTAAGAAGTAATACACTCTAGCATGAAAAAGTGGGAGACGGGAATGGCCATTAAGCTTGATTTATCTAATGCCTTCGATCATATAAGGCATGATTTCTTTTTTCTGTTTTTGAATAAGTCTTGTTTTCCACCTATCTTTGTCAAGCAAATTCAAGCCTGCATAAGTTCCCCTTGGATAGCACCCCTAATCAATGCTAGGCCCTTCTATTTTTTCAAAGTCAAAAGAGGAATCCAGTAGGGCTGCCCCCTCTCCCCCTTCCCTAATATCTCCAAATTAGGGTGGTTTCATCTCAGGATGTCATATAAGTGATAACATCCTCCTTGTCTAAGAAGTAATACACTCTAGCATGAAAAAGTGGGAGACAGGAATGGCCATTAAGCTTGATTTATCTAATGCCTTCGATCATATAAGGCATGATTTCTTTTTTCTGTTTTTGAATAAGTCTGGTTTTCCACCTATCTTTGTCAAGCAAATTCAATCCTGCATAAGTTCCCCTTGGATAGCACCCCTAATCAATGCTAGGCCCTTCTATTTTTTCAAAGTCAAAAGAGGAATCCGGTAGGGCTGCCCCCTCTCCCCCTTCCTTTACATTATGGTAGTTGATTCTCTAAGCAGAAGACTAAACATGCTCCTTGAGGAGGGACAAATTCCATGACTCTCTTTTAAAGCAGGGATTCAGCCTATTAACCATGCTATCTTCGCTGATGATACCATCCTACTGGGAAGTGCATCCCCTCATATTTCCAGGCATTTCCTTAGGCCCCCTAATCTCTTTCTTCATTCCTTAGGTAGTATGGAGAATTTGGACAAATGCCACCTCTACGGGTGGAATAGCAATGTCAATACCCTCATAGACCTTTCTCATATTCTTAGCATCCAATTAAACCATGATTGGACTCATTTCAAATATTTGGGGATCCCCATCACTAAAAAATCATTCTCGTCCGCTATGTGGACTCTCGTTATTCAAAAGATCAAAAGCAAGATTCTCTTCTTGGGCTCTATATGGCTCAATCTAGCAGGGAAAACCACTTTAATTCCGTCAATCCTTTCCTCATACCCCATTGAAACAAGATCAATGATATTGGAACCCAAGATAGTCACTAACAACATTTGAATGAAAATAAGGAAATTTCTTTGGCAGGGAGGTAAAGTTCAGAACAAAAACTTCCATCTGGTAAATTGGGCTACTGTTAAGGCCCCCAAACTCAAAGGGGGACTGGACATCAGAGACCTAGAGAGAATGAATAAATATCTAGGTGCTCAATTTGTTTGAATAATGGCAAAAGGAAGCAAGGACCGGTGGAAAGAGGTCATAAGAAAAAAATACATAAGGAAGCCCATGTCCAAAATCACAAATCATCCTTGGGAAGGAAAGGGCACATTGATATGTAAGCTATGTAAAACCTCTCTTATACTAATACAATCTGAATTCTAATTGATTATTGGAAATGGAAAGAATATTAAAATATGGGCTAACAAAAGTCTGTGGCACCCCCCTTTATCCTCTGTCCTTGCTTTGGAAGATCTCTCCAAATGGGCTAGTGATAGTGCCATATTGACGCTCTACGATTTATCCACTTGGGATTAGAATGGTAGATGGAATGGGTGGAGAATGCTCTATCCACCTAAGCATCTGAAATATGCTATTGACCTTTTTCTCCCGTCCCTCCATGGCTTAGCTCATATCAGCAATACCACCAGAGATGCCATTGGTTGGGGCAACAACGATAATCATCAGAGGAAATTTCAATTTAAAATGGGCCTTCCAAAAACAATACAAATTCCATGTCATCATGTATTAGCCAATCAAAATGATTTAAAATTCAAAAAGGGAGCACCTCTTAAACAATTTTTTAATATAAATTTGGGGATAGGTATCACAAAAAAACTACTTTTTTTGTTCGTATTTTTGACATATCTCCCTATGTTTTTACTCAAATTTCGATCAGGAGAGCTCGTTGGATGCGAAATAAAATTCCGAATCCAAAGATTACCCAATTGGCATATGTTTAATGGACCACTCTACCCCAAAAGCAAAAAATACTTGAAAAAAATGTGATGATGATGTCATCATCACGTTTTTCAGGTATTTCTTACTTTTGGCGTAGCGAGGTCCATCAAAAGTATGCCGAGTGGGTACTCATTGGATGCGGAATTTAATTCCGCATCCAAGGAGCTCTCTTGATCCAAATTTGAGTAAAAACACAAGGAGATATGTCAAAAATACAAACAAAAAAAGTAGTTTTTTTCTTTTCTTCCTCCAAAATTAATAAATATTATTTTATTATTTTAACTATTATTTTATTAATTTTCCTTAGGAGTCCTATTTTGAGTTGAAATTTCCTCTATGTACGCTATCAAGGAAGGATACAAGTGGCTACAAATTGATACAACCTTTGCTACAACAAATATTTGGAAAAAGGTTTGGAATCCAGATTGAATTCCCAAAGTTAATTGTTTTATCTGGCTTTTAATGCATAATAAATTGCTCATTGCTGATAATCTCAACAAAAGAGGAATAGAAGGC
>LPNX011019185.1:94855-123225 GCA_001517045.1 Pseudotsuga menziesii | reverse complement strand
AGATTTGGGATCAGCTTTTTACACCTATGGGGGATTTGCCTATTTTGGGTAAGCCTGCTTTATGCTAGATTTGGATGCTTCCTCATGCATTCTATTTGCTCATCTATTCTATATATTCTGCAGCCTATGTTATTACAGGGTTGGCTATTGTACACTCAGTTAATATAATTTTGTGTTACAGCTCCATATTCAGTCTCCATTGTTGATAATTTGCATGATCAATTGTTAATTGCTGTGAGTGAAATTAATCTACTGAAGGCCTGAATTTCTACACCTCTCGATGCACTCTATCCGATACTGACTCGTAGACATCATCCCATCTTTTCCTTTAGTGAAGCGTCTCTCTTCAAGTATGGAGGTCCATCTTACATCCTATATGTGCCCATTTTAGGCCTCCAGAATCCCTTGGACAACTCCTCATGGTTTGGAACAGTCTCTTCCTGAGTTATATCATGAAGAAACCGATTCTAAAGAGGATTTGGAACACCATCCCAAAAATATATGTGGACAGATTTGGTTGGCCAGAAACAAATCAATTTTCAAAGGTGAGAAAGTGGTCATAAACCAGATTGTTTCAAAAACAATTGGTATGACAATAGAAAAATTGGCTTCAAGAGGGTTTGGTATTCCAAAATCGGAGCACTTATATTCTCAAATATCCAGATGGTGCAGTACCTTCCTTCAGCGGAGTTCCCCTCACTCCAAAATCTTACTCTCCAATTAGCCTTGGGAGATAAGGAAAAATTCTGATGATCTTTTTCGATGGATTCAAGAGCAGAACACTTTCTCCTTTTCCTTTGATGGTGCCTCAATAGGAAATCCTAGGGAGGCAAGTGCAAGGGGGGGAAGGCATCCTTGACCCCAGAGGACAAACAGTAAAAACATTTTCTTGGGGATTGGGAAAGAAGACCAACAATAAGGATGAGTGGCTGGATCTTCTCCAGGGATTAGAAATTCTAGACAATAGAATCATATCAAGATTGCTAGTCTTTGGGGACTCACAACATGTTATCCTCAAAATGATAACTGGCTATTCAACATGCTCCATCAAATGCAGAAGGTTATATAACAGGATCAATCAAATTCCACTTCTTGCTAGCATTTCCTATTATCACATCCTAAGAGTGAACAATGCTCAAGAAGATGCTATGGAAAATTCAAGTGCCTCTCTCCCACAAGGTTTAATTTCACTAAATAATGAAGAATTTAGCCCTAAAACTATTCCCTAACTCATCCCAATTCTCTTATTCCTGATTGCAAAATATTTGGAAAAACAATAAGCAAAGGTTTGTAGTGTTAATTTTCTTGATGATTGTTGGAAACCCATGCATTATCCAAAGGGACACATGGTTTTCACCACTCTCCATCCATAATATGCTACCCACTCCAATTAAGTCACTCTTTTCCAAAATCTATAGCTTGCTCAGTTCTCATGATTCTTCCCACCCCCTCGCTCACACTATGGATCTCCCATGAGGCTTAAACCGTCATCTCCCTCCCTCGCACTTGTCATTGGTATTTCTGATTTTTATTTTTTTTCCCGACGATGAGGTGCAAATCTCCTTTCCTGTCGAGATTTGCGAAGGGTGGCCAATAATTGTGTACCTCTCATGCCTGTTTCCTTGTTCCCCCTGGTCCTTGGATTTGGTGACTAACCTGACCCTTCCCTATGGGTATTCTTTCGTTGGACAGATTGGGTGCAATAGGTTGTCTGTGCACCCTAAGTATGTTTTATCCTCCTCTAGTGTCATTCGTAGTTGGTGTTTATCCATTAAAGAGCTTGGGAGTCGTTTCTCATTTATGCATATGGGAGATGCTATGGGTAGGCTCTGTGTCGTGATTGCTGGTCCTTTACAGGGTTCAAGGGTTTCTATGGAATGCGCTCTATCCTTTTTTGGGATTGTTCGCAACATCATTTCAAGTTTCAAGCTCAGATAGAGATTTTGTAATAAAATTTCACCGACCGTGTTGAGAATGGAACACAGACAAATGGTCCCTGTTGAGAGAAGTGTAAAATAAGGGTTTGATGACTTGAATATTATCATCCAGCACCTAGCAGACTTCGTGGCCATCATAATGACTGATAATAGGGATACTGCAAAGGAGGTCAAGCAGTTAGTGGAGGATGTTTGTTATGTTTCCTACCAGACTAGTTTTCATGATGCAAGAATTGATGATCATGATATGAATATGAAAGATATGATGGGAAAAATTGACCGTATTCAGGAAGATATTCAGAATTTTGTATAGCTAAACCAGGGAAGTCATGCTCAATAAAATCTAGGAGAAACCACTCAGAGAATGGAAGAAGACTCCGTCACCCAGCCTATGGGGTTTCCAGAAAAACCAAAATGATCTCCCCTTAGCTTATGTTTTTTGCATTATCCTAAATCAACAATTTATTCGTATTTATACTAATATTGTAAACACTCAGAACAATAACCCTTATAATGGCTCTAGAAGTCCCTCTTTATGGCCTTTTTTTTGCTTCTGTTTCTATCTAACTGCTAAAATCTTATATCTGCTATGATTTTGTACTAAATGGTTGTGCACAAACCCTTTAATATACTCATTTTTAAGTTTTTGTTAAAATAAAATAAAATAAATAGAATTGATTTCTTGACAGAGCGTTCCCATTCATCCCGTTCACAATTATTTAAAAGATACGTAAGATAAAAATGACTTCCTCCACCATGTATGACGATATGGACATCGTTTTTACATAGAAAAAAAATCATGAAGCTTGTCTCTACTTCACGGACTCAACTTCCTCTTACGCGTCACATTATCATAATCAAAGGCATTTTATCATTAAATTGTTGTGATATGCAGGAAATCCAAAAAGGGAACTCACACCCGCCTAATTTGAACACAAGAACCCTTCTACAAAAATTATGAAGGCTAGGGCTTCACCCTCACGATCCTCTACTCAATCAGAGTCAATAATGTAGAATTATAGAAAAAAGGAAATAAAATAACTACACATATAAAAAACTGTGTTATCCTTTCAAGAGACCGTTGGACTCTCCAAATATTTAATCACTAGAAAAATGTCAAGAAGTTTCAGAAGGACTATGGGACTGGGTGCATTCAAGGAATCATTTCCAAAATCAAGTAAGAATATACAATTCTATGAAAGGAACTACACATACTTCGAGAATAGTCATATGATGATTTTCTTTGTAAAGGTATCCCTCCCTATTTTAGAAATATTAAACAAATAAAAATGTGGAAAAGTTGAACCTCTGCTGAATCATGCAATTCAATGAGGAAATTTAAATAAAATTGTCTCCAAAGGGAAGGATATGACTCTATATTTCCATCCTCATGTAGAAAATTAAAAAAAAATGTTCATAAGCAAAATAAAAACATTTCCTAATAGACACCTATTATTTTCTTTCACGATGGTCGCTTTTTCCTAATACAATATTTTCTTTCACAAAATGACCGCCTCTCCTTCCCTCACATACCTTCCTCCTTCGCTCGATATTCCCTTTTTACAACAACTAGATAGCCTTTCAAAAAACAATAACTTCCTTCTCCAAAAATGGGATCAAATGTCCTACAAAGCATTCCATGCCAAGCTCTCCTCCCCACAGGTCTTGACTTAGTGAAACCATGTCATAGCTCCTTCTTTCATGGGATATTAAAGAATACCCCTAATGTCACTAGATATTTATAATTACTTCAAAAATTCATTTTGTTCATCCCCCTCCCAATACATATTTCCAATTAAAAATCCCTATTTTTAAAACATATTCCTTATTTTTACTAGAAACCCATTTTACTACCCCCAATACATATAAACCCTCCATACTGTATTCCTCGCCCCCAATATCTACAATATATTGACCTTATTTTCACTATTAAACCCCCCCTTTATGAATGAACACAATAAGATATTGTTCAACAAGGTGAATCCCTAATGCTCCTCCCATCTTCCAAAATCGCCCAAAGTGTATCCCTTCGCAATAGCTCTTAAACTTCTTTTAAAAATTATTTTAAAGGGTTGAAGTAAAATTTTAATGCATATAATAACTAACTAAATTATAATAATGACAATTCATATTATAATAATTTCCACGAATTAACTCATATCAGTCATCCTCTTTCTAATCTTGTGTATGCACATCATTGTCTATAATCACGTTCAATTATTAATAATGTCTTAACTTGCCATAAAATTATAATTATAGTAATATTTAGTATTGATTAATTTGCTAATACATAAGTAATGTCTTAACTTTCCATAAAATTATAATTATAGTAATATTTATTATTGATTAGTTTGCTAATTCATAAGTCACTTGATCTCATAAGTTGCATGTGGCAATTAGACATCGATTCCGTTAGGAAGACACCTAAAACATTAGGTGATGAAGTAGGCATTCACCATTAAATCTTATTTAGGTGTTGTAAAATCAAGATGACCGTAGTTGAATCTAAAACCTAGATCATCATGGATTTTGTCTCATTCTCCCTCTCCCTAATGGATTCATGCCCCAATTCATTCAGTCTAGTGAAAGCCCTAGTCTCCTAAGTCTACCAAAACAATTCACAACTTAAGATTTTGTGGGTTTAGGCTAAGATTTTCTCGAGGGATTTTGTGGCTTTAGGCTCATAGTTTGTAGGGTCAATTTGGTAATGGTTTTGTTTCACTGCTACTTCAATCGATGGAATACACGTTGCCCATGTCTTTTCATCCACATTAATGCTTCATCAATGCATTGTTGCTTCATTAATGCAAGAAATATTTTCATTTGATTCAGACATGGGCCTATATCTTAATTTTTCCCCACCTTATGACAATATGCAAGATCTTGTTGCAATACTCGATTCATGGCATTTGTTGATGCATCACCTTTTCTCTGCACATATAAAAAATCATTCAGGTAACATGTAATGTCCCCAAAATTTGAAAAAATATATAAAAAATTATAGGCTAGTGAAAACTACCCAAAAGGGAGCATTACTACTCATGCAGAAACATAGATGATCCTTAAACTTTCAACCTCTTCAGATTCTACCCATTGTCTTATTAATCTCTTATCCATTCCGTGACTATTAGTTTGTTTACTTCTTATGTCTTAATTATGTTATTTAAATTGTCGATCTATCTTAGTTACCACTGTTGGTGAATCAATGAGTTATTTAGATCATTGTTTTACTCTTGCACATGTGTACTTTGTTTATTAAATAAAAACTAACTTAACTTTGTTGATGGGGACAAAGTGGTGGAGTGGAGGGACTTGTTTTCTTATGACGATATGAGAGGTAAGGTTATTCTTCGTTATGCAGGTTTACTTAGTTTGTTCGAACTAAGGCACCTTATTCATTGATTTACAGATTACTCTTGCGACATCGGGATTATTGGTTACTTGAAACAAATCAGTTCTTAGTTAACTTCCCGTTCTGCCTTGTACTTTTGTTATTGTTTTGTTTTACTTACTCAGGTACATCCTATGTTTACTAATTATCTGTATTCATTAAAATTACTAAATGCTTATGAATTATATTACTGTCCTTTCATTATTATTGTCTATCTCTTGTTTAGTTACTAACTCGTCTCTTTTTTCTATCTTGCAGGTTTTACCTTCGTGACAAGCTTGTAGACTTACACTTGTTTTTCCTAGCGAGGGCATCATGGCATACTACATTTTCCATTATGCCTAAATGCTACAACCTAGAATTATGACTTAAACGCACTATGCTACATAAAAGAACTATCCTAAAGGGAATATGATAACACTATAAGCTTGATGCTAAGGGCACACATTATATCATTTAAAAGATAATGTTAAAGGAAAACATTGCAATACTATATGATAGTATTAGGGGCTGTGCATACCATAAGGTTGGGACTATGGTATACAAACCATGTCATTAGTATTGGCCTACAATAACTTTTAAAGGGTGGCGAAACCATAGTATAGAGGGTTTTAAAATAGGACATGGTTTATCTCATGTGGATCCACCAATGTATGGTTGGGGTTTATGGTGGCTTTAATGGCCACCAGCTGGTGCCATTAATGCCATCGAGGTTGGTGAAAACCCTTGGCAAAGGATGTTGGGCTTAGGGTAGACCCGGGGTTTTATACTATTATCTTTGCACCAACAAAAAGACCCACAGTGTTGGCCCTTTCGGCAACAACATACAAACAGGTTGCAGTCTCACCCGAAACAGCTATGGGGTGCCGCAGAATCATGTTTCTGCAAGCAGAAGAGGGATATTACTGTACCTTTAACCTTAACCACAAATATCTATACAAAATAGAGCTTCGACATTCACATATATAGCTTCGCAGTTTAGATAAAAGAACGTTTCTTGCTTAACCCTTAACTGGGAATTCACAAGGAAGTTAATATTTAGCAGTTATCTTACTTTATATTTTATCTACTTATCAATGCATAAAATAAAACATAACATAAACAACATAAAAGCACCACCACGACACAAGATATAATGTGGTTCACCCCCAATGTAGGGGCTACATCCACAGAACTGTGTTTATATTCAATTCTTTACAAAATCACAGTTCTGATCTACGCACTCAGCTGCAGATCCTCTTAATCACCCAAAACTGCGCACTTAGCCACAGATCTGCGCACTAAGCTGCAGAGCCTTTCTTACAAAAACCCTCTGCGCACTCAGTTGCAGAGGTCATCCACGCACACAGCTGGGACTTAACCTTAAACCAAAATAGGCCTTCGCCTTAATTTCTCATCATAATGGAACCTACTATAACCTTACTTGACTCCTTTACATGAGTGCCTTATTTATACAAGTGCACTATTACAATATCATGGACTTAAACCATGAGTACCGGCAAATCATGGGACATTTACAAAAAGAGGGGATTTGAATCAACCCTGACACCCCTAAGACTATTTTGAGTTGCAAATCCACTTACAATCTTCCACAAAAACCGTGGAGTTACCAAAATTAAGGACCATTAAGGTGCGCACCCCAACAGGCCCCTAAGACTCACCAGTGTCCCGTCACGGGACACTCTACTGCTTGTCTGGTGGAAGAATCTTGTTGGCGAAGATAGAAAACTGCTTGTTGAGGTCGGGCATGATATCGTCGGCTGGTTGCTCCTTCTCTGCTATCTCCTTTTGCACTCTGTCAAGCTTTGTATCCATCTACATCTCTGTTAGCATCATCTTGAGTCCTCCTGTCATCTTTCTCCCTTATATGCCTGTCGTCATCGTCATCCCTTCTGCTGCTTCTACCATGGCCGCAGCTTGCTTGATCCTTCATTCTTTCATCCTTAGCAGAATACCTATGTTCCCTATGACCGTCTCTCATGCTGCTGTCTTCCTTCGTAATATTTATGATGGCCATGGGAATCATTAGGCCTTCTAAATCTATTAGCGACCCCATCCCTCAAACTACCTCCCGTTAATGTCCTATCGAACATTTGACCATCCACAACTTTGGGTCCTTAACAGACAGTACCCCTGGGATTGCATGTCAATGTACTTTTTTGTAGGACAAACAGCTGCCTCCATTTTGCTGAGCCAAGAGGATACATCTCGGGATCCTCCGGAGTCTTTCCTGAGGGCTTGTGCCTTTCTTCGTTCCATTTAGAGCAAACTTCTGCCTTAAATTTCTTCCTGTAGATCGTGTCTGCATTGGCTGATTCAGTGCTGGGGGAGTTTCTTCACGAGGTGGAGATGCAGGCAAGGTGGTCATAAGGTTCTGCAGACCTCTCTCCCTGAACTCTTGTAACAATTATTGGACTTCGCGATCATTTGACATTGTCTTAACTGTAAGCTCAGGGAAATAATGTAGGAGTCACAGGCCTGTGTGGCTTCTTATAGAATTGCACGACAAAATATGGCATCATTCTACATTAAGGACACCAAATCTGATGGATCGAGGGTAAATCCTGCCCACACGGTGCTAGATTTCCCAAAATCTCATCATTACAGGAAATGAATGCGGTTAACGTGCCAGCGCCGTCCAATCTGATTTTTCCCAACGGTCACATTTCAAGCTTTGACACACATTTCTTCTTCGGCACACCTACTGAATTCATCTCCGTCATAATAAGGACCTTCGACACAATATATACCTTCGACCTATCCTGACACTAGCTTCGACCCGTGACACAACCTTCGACACTTCATAAGTTTTCCAAAAATCTGCCAAATGTCTCTGAGAACAACTTTATTATAGTCTAGTACCCAATTTCAACTGTTCTTGGTACTTAGACTCTTTGTCTTGGTATTACTTCTGATCAGGGGGTACAGGCTTGTCCCTGTACTTCTTTAATCTACTTCCATTCACCATGGAGGGCATAATTTCTCCATTTAATTTAGCTAATTGAACTGCACCACCATCAGTAACTTTATGGACTATGTATGGCCCTTTCCAATGTGTCTTGAACTTACCTGTAAACTTCATGAATTTACTGTCATATAAGAGCACAAGATCACCATTCTGAAACTGCTTCTTCTTAATGTGTCTATCATGCCATGCTTTTTCTCTAGCTTTCTGTACTTGCTGCTGGAACCCTACAATGAATCTGTCTTCTTCTAGTTCTAGTATCTTTACCAGCCTTTCTTTAAACATAGCTGGGTCATCCATCTCTGTGAAGGTAGATATTCTGAGGCTAGGAACAATGTACTCCATGGGCATAATTATTTCTTGTCCATAGACCATCCTAAAAGGTGTATGGCCTATCAACTTCTTGCAAGTGGTTCTATAAGCCCATAGTATTGCTGGAATTCTAAGATCCCAATCATTTCTGTTAACATTGCAAACCTTCGTCAGAGCATGCTCAAGGATCTTGTTAAAGGCTTCGATAGTTCCATTTGCTTGAGGATGGTAGGCAAATACTCTTCTGATGATATACTTGAAATTATTCGGTCAATGCTTCAATAGTCTTATTTAGGAAATGTGATCCTTGATCACTCATAAGAATTTTAGGACACCAAAACCTTGACAAGATATTATCGAAGATGAACTTCGTAGCTATAGCAGCACTATAGTTCTTGACTAGTTGAGCTTCGTCCCAACGAGTAAGGTAATCACTTGCTGTAATAATGTATCTTGCTCCAGATTTCTTTGCAGGGGGATTGATTGGTTCAACAAATTCAATAGCCCACTTGTCAAATGCTTGTAGAGTTACTTGTGGAATTAGAGGTATCTCATCCCTTCTAGATGGTTTTCCTATTCTCTGACAGATATCGCAGTTGTGCCAATACTCTCTTGCATCCTTATGAATCATAGGCCACCACAATCCAGCTGTCAGAATCTTCTGAGCTGTAGCTTTTCCTGCATAATGACCTCATGCTTCTCTATAATGTGCCTCAGCCAAAATCAATGGATTTTCATGCTCTAGGACACACTTGCACAGTATTTAATCTGGTCCCATATTATATAGATGTCCTGCTATTAAAGTGAAGTCAGCTGCTCTAACCACCAGCTACTTCTTCTGCTGTGTTGTCATCTCAGCAGGTGCAAAACCTGTAGCCAAGTACTGAACAATATTATGAAAATAGTCATCAACCATTTTAATGGAAAACAACTAGGCATCAGGAAGACCTCCGTCCAAACTAGTGGGCTCTTCTCCTGACTCGAGCCTCAACAAGTGGTCAAGCCCTAGGTTAAGTCTTCCAGGATTAACTATGATCTCAAAGTCATATTCCTAAAATAGAATCAGCCATATGCATATCCTTCCACCTAACATAGGCTTGTTAACCAAATACTTCAAAGCAGAATGATCAGTGAACATCTTAAAATGAGATCCTAACAGATAATGTCGAAATTTCTGCAAGGCATAAACCATAGCTAGACCTTCTCGTTCTGTTGTAGTATAATTCTTTTCTGCCGTGGACAGTTTTCTGCTTGCAAAAGCAATAGGGTGATCAATATTACCTTCACCTGACTGAGCCAATACTATACCCAAAGTAATAGAGGATGCATCAACATGCACATGAAACTCCTTATTCCAGTCCGGGAATACTAAGATAGGAGCAGTTACAATCTTTTCTTTCAAAATATCCAAGCTTTCCTGACACTCAGGTGTCCATTCAAACTTAATGTCTTTCTTCAATTTCTTTTCCATAGGGGCTGTAATCAGAGCATATCCTTTAATGAATTTCTTGTAATATCCAGTATGACCAAGCGTAGTGCGAAGTTGTTTAACAGACTTCAGAGGTGGCAAGTTCACAATAATGGCTATCTTCGCAGGATCCATCATCAATCCTTGCTTACATACAATGTGACCTAGCAGAATTCCAAAAGGTGCACAAAAGATACACTTCTTCAGGTTCAATGAAATCTAATGTTGTCTACACTTGTCCAGCATAAATCTTAAACTGGCTATATGATCTTTCAACAAACCAAAGATAGTCCAATCATCAAAGTAAACTTCCAAGAATTTATGTATAAATTCCTTAAATGCAGATATGACTACTATGGAAAACATAGCAGGTGCATTCTTCAATCCAAAGGGCATAACTGTATATTGGAAGGATCCCATTTCTGTAGAAAAGGTTGTTTTATGTCGATCCTCCAGAGCAATTCTGATCTGATGGTTACCTGAAAATCCATCAGTGAAGGAATATACTTCTTGACCTCTGACATTGTCTAAAACGTCATCTGTAAAGGGAGTAGGAAAAGGAGCATGTAAACATGCATCATTCAGCTTCCTCAGATCAACACAGATTTTGATTTCTCCCTTGGTCTTCTTTTCTTATACAACCATAGGGCTAACCCATTCAGACTCTTCGATAGGTTCAATGATTCCTGCAGCGAGCATCTTATCTAGCTCTATCCTAACTTTTTCTTTATACTTAGGGTTCATCCTATAAGGGCACTGTTTTACAGGCTTCACATCAGGTTTCAAAGGGATTTTTATCACTCCTATATCACCGAGGATACCTTTCATTTATAAGAACTTTGTCGAAAATAAGTCTTGATACTCATGGAGAAGTTGGGTCACTTTGCTCACCATTTCTTCATCCCAATAATCTCCAATGGTAGCATACTTGGTCTATTCTTCTGATCCAATGTTTACTGTCCTTGTCTTCAAGGGATGAGTCACTTCAAGTGCTTCGACTGCTGGTCCATGTACTTCGCAGTGTCCTTCTGACTCAGGAATGTTAATGTTGTGTGGATCATCATCCTCGTCAATTGCAAGGTTATAGCATTCTACTGCATTAGCTTCTTGTTCCTTCCAATCAGGTTGGTACTCTGCTATTTATTTATCATCAAACACCTTAGTATGGATCAACCTAATAGCTACGTCCAAAGCAAGGCAAACCTCATTAATAGCAAATGTGAGCACAAAACTATCAACAAGACTATCCCAACTTACAGTACCATGGCGAAGCTCCACCTCCGCATACCAGTTCTTTTCTATAGGTTCCAGAGTGTGTATAAACCTATGTACCCATTCTTCACAAGGGACATGCTTCCATGCTTCATAACACTACTCTAAATTTTCCTGAGGGCTCTTCTTACCATTAAATCTACTTCGCACCTCCTGGGGTTGATGCATGAATCTCAGGCAAAGGAACTTTTGACAAGATCTCCAACTATGAATATACTTTCTATGACCATTCCACCATCTGGCAGCTGTGGCTCTAAATACTGAATCTAGAGTCTCCATTTTCTGTGAATCTGGTACCTGCTCTGAGAATTGTACAATAAAATCTTCTGGCTCTGTCAAGCCATCAAAAGTAGGTAAGACTGTTGTCTATGATCCAAGCCATCTGAGAGACTTGGTAATTCTTGCACATCGATGTCCATGTAGTTCATAAAGCCTATTCTGCCAATTCTCTAAGCCTTCGTCTGAATCAGTCATGCAAGAACTGTCACACTGCCAATCCATTATACCTTCAGTAGTAGGGTTAACATAGTATTCTTCTTTAGCTGTGATGTTGTAAATATGATCCAAAACATCCTGATATTCATCTCTGATTGGCTTTGTGTACCTTTCTCCTTGAGAAGGGTCCAAGGGTACTATGACTCTCGAGCCTTTTCCTTCAAAAGTCATCTGCTTGCTCTTAAGGTTGATTACTGCAAAATTCTCTATTTCCCATTCAATTCCTAGCAAGGCTGGATAAGGGTTGCTATCATCAATTATTTCAGTGACTTCAAAATCTGCTAAGGTACTAACTCCATCAATGTCTACTGGGACACTAGGGAATCTTCCTAGGGGTACAATCTTCTGCTAATTGGCTAATCTCAACTATATAGGGGACCATTCAAGGGTAGGTTTTCCCATTTGCTCCCATGTCTGCTTAGTTAGGACATTTACTTCTAATCCCAGGTCTAAAATGATATCAGTCATGTCATATTCTCCTATCTGAGCATGCAATCTCATTTCTCTTCCAGTTCTTCCAACTCTATTAACAGTTTTTTCTTTACCAAAGCTTCGCTGAGGTTCGCAAGAAGCAATAAATTTCTGCAACTCATTTAAAGCATTTTGATTTCTTAAGAGCTTCATACAACTTTGTAAAAATGATGACAGTGTACTTACTTTATCCATCGAAGCTTGTTGAGACTGTAACTACTGTTGATTCTGTTGCGCAGGTGCTACTGATGTGTTTGGATCAACAAAGTCTTTTTTGGCTTCCATAAATGTTTCTTTTTCTCTTGCCACATCGAAGGTTGGAACTTTCTCTGGGGTATTACGAACCCAAGCCTTGTCAGGATGTTTCTCCTTATTCTGTACTTGCGTCATAGCTCCACTCCTTGTAACAACGTTAATGGCTGGGACAGGTCTTTCCTCTACAACAATCATCTGAATATTCTGAGTAGGAGCGCCATTTCTTTCTTGAATCTTGGCTATCAGCTGTGGGCATTTCTCAATCACATGATCGACTGCTCTGCAATATCGACATGTCGTAGTTGGGTTCCGCCAGTCTCTAGCTAGATGTCCTGCCTGATTACAGTTATAGCACAAAACCTGGCCTCGACCTCTTTGAGGCATACCACCACGACCACGACCTCCAAAAGTACCTCAACTTGATGTACTACCATGGTAACCATATCCATCATTGCCTTGTGCATCATTTTGTACCCTATAAGCATCATAGGTTCGCTCTCTCATGAGGTCAAAGCTACAACATTCATCTTTGTTGTGTCCTACTGACTTACAAAACTTGCAATAGGGATTCTTAGGTACTTGCACATATCTCTGCAGCAGATAGTAGTCTTCAGGTTGATGCTGGCTAGTTGTTCTACAGATCTCACAATATAGAACATTAGGGTTAAATGGGTTTGGCGCACCAGTATTCAGGTAATTTCTCAACGGAGGACATTGTTCCTTGTCGTGACCTTCTATCTTACATCATGTACACCAAACCTCTTCGCAAATAGATTTCCCCTTCTTCATGTCGCGAAGCTCCAAAGCCATTTCTTCCAACTATGCTTGTATTTGGGCTATGCCAAAATTATCTTTGACAGGAGCTGTTTCCAGTCTCATGGAAATTTCCAAAGCTTCTTATTGATCAACAACCTTTTGTTGCATGAGTAGAGTTCTGATATGTGGTAATAATGCTGCAATAAACCATTCTTTATGCTGCGCTGGTCCAATAGTGAAACTAACTTGATCTAGCAGAACTTTGAACCTTTGGTCAAAGTCCTAAACTGATTCACCTCGTCTCTGCTGAATCTCTTTCAGTTCAGTTATACACTGTGGCTCTGATTTAGGCTTCTTTAACTCTTTGATCATTGCTATTTTAATATCAGCCAAGACATGGTTCTAAGTACTGGAAAACTTCATAAACCAGGTCAAATCTCGGTCTCTAAAAGAAGTGACCAGTTGCGTTCTTCTTATATCTTGATCCATAATGTTCTTAGCAGTCCACATAGCTTTGCATAAGAACCAAAACTGTTATGGATCCTCTGACCCTGTTCCTTTAAAGACTAAGAGTTTGATATCATCATTCATATGGGCCATGGCGGATCAAGGGGGACTGGTAGTAGGAGGAGTGGAACTTACTGGGGTAGACTGACCTGCGATAGGAATACTCGGGCTAGGGTTACTTTCATAATGCGACGAGTTCTCAGGGATAATAGATCTTCACTACGGGGTTGTAGGAGGGTTTCTAACAGAGGAGGTTTCTTCGAACTTAGAGTCTTTTGGACTTAACGGGGTATACTCGATATTCTGACCTAGGGTATAGGATCCAAAATTTCTCTTGTATCTTTTACCACTTCGCAGCAAACCACTTTACTCGTTGAAATCACTTTCGCTTCCAAACATAAGTTAGTAGCAACAAATATAACAATCCGATTCTATAAGCAATATGCCTTTTTCAGCCAAGAGCATTTTAATTTTCAAACTAAATGAACTCAAGTACTTACCCCTTGGTCCTTTGAAAAATTGTCGTTCAGCTTCGCTGAAGGAAGTACTTGTGTCGATGGAAAACTCTATCACAAATGCTTCATGGGTTCGTGTTGTCCAGAAATCAACAGCTCGTGATATCGCGTTGTTCACCCTTTTCAATATGTTAATTCTTGCAAGGGTCCAGTCAGGAAACTGATCTTCCTTGAAGTTTGTCTTTCTTTCTGTCAACCTGGATAACCACTAGTGCAATTCTATGTGGATACTTCCAAAGAAAATTTTGTAACTATCAGTAAAAACGTACCTTTGCAAGAAGTCGTCTGAGCTACGACGAGGATCCTTATTTTCTTGTTCAGCAAATTTTAGATACGTATCTTCAATCCAGTCACCGATTTCTTTTATGGAGGGCCTCCAAAACATATCCCTCTAGGTACGGCGTAGATCCCACTTGAGTAGATATTGAGTTCAACCGGCAATGAAACCAATTTGTTGGGCTTAGGGCAGACCCAGGGTTTTATACTATTGTCTTTGCACCAACAAAAAGACCCACAGTGTTGGCCCTTTTGGTAACGACCTACGAACAGGTTGCAGTCTCACCCGAAATAGCTATGGGGTGCCGCAGAATCAGGTTTCTACAAGCAGAAGAGGGATATTACTGTACCTTTATCCTTAACAACAAATATCTAGACAAAATAGAGCTTCGACATTCACATATATAGCTTTGCAGTTTAGATAAAAGAATGTTTCTTGCTTAACCCTTAACTGGGAATTTACAGTGAAGTTAATATTTAGCAGTTATCTTACTTTATCTTTTATCTACTTATCAATGCATAAAATAAAACATAACAGAAACAACACAAAAGCACCACCACGACACAAGATATAACGTGGTTCACCCCCAATGTAGGGGCTACGTCCACAGAACTGTGTTTATATTCAATTCTTTACAAAATCATAGTTCTGATCTGTGCACTCAGCTGCAGATCCTTCTAATCACCCAAAACTGTGCACTTAGCCATAGATTTGTGCACTCAGCTGTAGAACCTTTCTTACAAAAACCCTCCACGCACTCAGCTACAGAGGTTATCCATGCACACTGCTGGGACTTAACCTTAAACCAAAACAGGCCTTCGCCTTAATTTCTCATCATAATAGAACCTACTATAACCTTACTTGACTCCTTTACATGAGTGCCTTATTTATACAAGTGCACTATTAGAATATCATGGACTTAAACCATGAGTACCCACAAATCATGCGACATTTACAAAAATAGGGGCTTTGACTCAACCCCGACACCCCTAAGACTATTTTGAGTCGCAACTCCGCTTACAAGCTTCCACAAAAAACCGTAGAGTTACCAAAATTAAGGACTGTTAAGGTGCGTGCCCCAACAAAGGACTTGGAATTCCTTGTATGTGCATTATGTTATTGGCATTGTGGTATAGTGAATCCTCTATGCGTTTGGAGGATGAAGACAACCCTATCGATTTGCAGGTCAGCTTAACCTAGCTCTATGTAACATGCATTGCTTTGTTTCATTTTATTTATGGCATGGTCATGCTCCTCATGCAATGTTTGGTTTGTTGCAGGTGGAGATGAAGGCGCTTTGTAGTTTGCACAGGGCTATGCTATCAAGTTGGGATTTCTCCTTTATGACCATGGTAAGCCTGTCATCAATAATCACTTTCCTCCTCTCATTTTGGGCATTCCTGAGTTGGAAATATTTACTGGGTTGTGTTTTTGTGTGGCACTTGGTTACTCTTCCTTTGGGGTTTAAATTGTAGTTTAATCTAGTTTAAATGGACTCTCGTTGAGATCCTTGGCATTGGCTTGGGCCGTGGCTGCACCATTACTTGTAATGTTGCCATAGCTCTCAGCCTGTCATTAACATTTTGAATTACTTGACTGTCTGTCAAAGGGGTTTCCTGCCTCTCTCTATAAATACACGACACACTATTTTTAATATGAAGACTGTAAATATTTGTTATGAGATACTTATGAATTTCTTCGGTGTTTTAATACTGTGTAACTTGGGTTTTGTATGGTTATTTAATCTCTGTGTTTTATGTGGACTCTAAAGGAATCGATCATGGCCTTACAACCTTTGGAAAATTACTCTATGTATATAATTATTAAATTGGGTTGTGTCCCTATGCACCACACTTTGTTTACGTAATTAATGTTTGGGTTTGTATTCTGAGTAGGGAACTTCTATAGCTTAGGCATTATTCCATGGGTTGGACCATTATAACAATGGTTCTGTAGCCCTTTGGCTTGCCACCACGCTCTGCGTTAGATTAAAAATGGATTCTGTGTTTTAAAACTACAGAGCATTATAATCTTTAAGTTTTTTATGGATGCAACATGGGTGTAGGCCATGCCACGAATGGCATGTGCCTCTACCAACATAGTGCGATATCTTTTTAGTTGGTATTTTATAATGTAATTGTTTACTTTGAAGAAATAAGGCTGGAATAGCCAGGGTTATGACAACCCATGATATCGATTGTTTTTAAAAATGTGACTGTGTGTTTAGTTTGAAACTTGGCCTAGGTCATAACTAGGGCACTCATGACCTCGCTGTTAGTGTATGTGTTGTTGGATTTAAAGGGCTGTGGCATAGCTTGAAAACGTAGCCTGCACATACTAGATGTGTAGCATGGACTGTATGGAAAGGTTATATGATTGCTTACTGTTTGTATTTGAAATTTTATGAATATAATAATGTTATTGTAATGGTCTAGACATCTACAAGATTCGATGTCGTGACCTCTTGATGGCAAAATTGGGTTTTAATTGTTTAAATGATTTGTTGGTTATATATAGAATTTGAATGGGACTTTTAAAACCATTTATGTGTTTATGATGGATGACTGTAATAATAGAACTATGAATTTGAATATTCGAGTTATGTTAATGGATATGATTTGGATTGTGGATTTTATATAATAATAAAGAGTTTGATAATGGGCCACATGGATGGTCACGATGCCTTCTCTATTTGGTTAATTTGGATTTTGTTTATTAAAATGGAATGTTATGATATTTAAATTTGTTTTTACATGGATATGTAGAGAAAAGCTTAGAAGGTCTTTAATAATTTGTTAGCTTGTTTATTATATGAACTCTGCTTTTTAGCTTATAATAAATCAAATAGTAAATAAATTATAAAACTATTTGAATACTAATATATATATATATATAACCTATACTCATGAACTAAACTTGAATTAATAACAACCCTCTGTAAAAAAATGGAATATGGTAGCAGAGTATTAAATACAGAGAACAAGATAAAAACATAATACTAATATCAAACCTAGTTAATACAGGAACATTTATGAGAGATGCAACCCTACACATAAACAACCTATGATTAGTAAATTATAGATACAAACCTTAGAATATTATTAACCATAAGACATAACCATTAGGGTTAGAAATTTCATTGCAGCCATTACTTAATATAAACAGTACTGAAACTTTGGAAAGAAATAGAATAGGCCTTAAAGGGTTTCATACCTAAAAATTGAATCTTTGTCAATGGTTGCTCTTGCACACTTAAATAACTAGTGTTAACAATTCAATGCAGATCTGACCTTTGTTTGATGACCAAATCACTTGGGAACTACCACGTTCCTCCCAACCATGACTTGAAACCATTCCTGGTTCTAATATGGATCCCCCATAGCTGGACTCCAACATGCAAGTAGCTTAGAGCTCCTAAGGTAGGGTTTCCTAACTGGTAATTAGTTTTGAATCAATCCTGTTTTCCTTGTAAGAAAAGTTCTCCAAGAAAACACTTGAGAGAAAAACATGCAAATTTAATTCTCCTAGATGAAAAATCAAAACCCCCAAGCCTTTGCTTTGCTTGAGTATTTATAGGAAGAAGTTTTAGTCAAAGGGGCAGTTAAATCAAGAAATCCTTGATTTCTTGATTTAACCCTTTTTAATTTACTAGGGTAAATTTCAATTCTTAACCTAGGAACTTTTAACTAGTTCCTAGTTTGTCTTTCATAGATATTTCACTATTTATTAGTCCTTTAATAATAAATAATAAATGGGTGGATCTTCTCTTATTTATTTATTTAATTATATAATTATTCATAATTAATTCTTTATACATACTATGTATAAAATACATAGTATTAAAATACTTGTTAACACTTGTCTTAGAGCATCATGTGTCATGATCCCTTAGAAGTAATGACACTTCTTTTATGAAGGTCAAGTAGATAGATGGATTAGGTATACTAGGCTAGGCATCTATAAACATCTTTGCACATTGGATTTCCCTTGTATAACGTGGTAGTTTTTCGGTAGTTGATGAGAATACAGAAATTTGAAATTTCATTTAATCACTTAAAACTAAGTATGATGAGATCAATATTATTTCTCGAGTCATTTTCACTCGTAGCTGATTTTAATATTCTTAGTAACCCCTAGTGCTTACCAGAGCCCATACTTGACACTTATAATAGGGAGCTACAAACATAGTGCAATTCCAGAGGTCTTGCTCAACACTAAATGCTAGGATGTACTTGTATGATACACCTAGAGATACAATGGCCAAATATCTGATGCTTCTAGAGCTTGTGCTCAACACCAACATGGAATTCTCCAGAGCTTATTCCCAACATTTCCAAATTATATTTTTTTCATGTGTTCCAAAGTTTTATGCTCAACACAAATGTAATTACTAATGTGCTCCAGAGCCTTTCGCTCAACACAAAACATCTCATCGATCATGTGCTTCACGGTTCATGCCCAACACAATCATTTCATCAATCATGTGCTTCAGGGTCCATGCCCAACACAAAACACATATATACCTATATATCATCAACAATTGGCTTACACCCAATATACAAAACAAATCATCATGCTCATATGCAGTGGGGTCTTCAACCCAAAAGTAAAACATCAATATAATCATCATGATCAATAGGCTTATGCCTATAAATGGTAGGTCCAAAATTTGGGATATTACATCCCTCCCCGCTTAGTACAACACCATCCCTGGTGTTCTAGGGACTCTAAATGATATCATGAAAAAAGGCAGGCTAAGCCTTTTTCATGGTGGCCTCATTCTCTCAGGTAGCCTCATCTATCTCAAAGTGCTTCCACTACACTTTCAATTAGACTACAGTGCGCTTCCAAAGCTGCACTTCTCTTTTGTCCAATATATGCAAAGGCTCAGGGGAAAATTCCTCCTCAGGTTCCACCTATAATAATGACCAATCAATGACATGCTTAGTGTCATAAACATATTTTTTTAATAAAGATACATGGAAAATATTATGAACTCTTACATGCACAGGTAATGCTAGTTCATAAGACACTGGTCCTTTCTTGGCCAGAATTTCAAAAGGCCCACAAAATCTACATGCTAACTTACCACACCTACCCAACCTCAACGAGCTCCGTTTTTCTTTCACTTTCAAGTAGACATGCTCACCTACTTGGTAGTCTTTATATTTTCTTTTCTTATCCGCATAACTCTTCTGATTATCAAATTTTCCATGTTTCTCTTTTTGCTCTTTCCTGGCATCCCACCTCAAAACCATATCACCAATTGAGAAAGTGTTATCTTTTATTTTGCTGTCAAATTTGTTTTTAATCTTCAATCTGTATAACTGTGCCTTTTCTTCCACTTTTTCCCTGTTCTGCTGCAACTCTATCATCTCATAAATCCTTCTCTGCATATCATTTGGTTCTTCCTGACAATTCTGAAGAGACTTCATCACTGGAATGCCCAATTGAACAGGAAAAACTGCATCTGTACCATATACTAATTGGAAAGGATAAGTTCCAATTGCTTGTTTGACTGTTATTCTATCAACCCATAATGCATATTTCAGCATAGAATCCCATGATCTCTTATTATGCTTAAGCAACTTTCTGATACTCTGAATGATGTTCTTATTTGAGGATTCAACTAAACCATTACCTTGGGGATAGTAAGGAGTTGAATGTTTCAGCAAGATACCATTCTTTTAACAAAATGCTTCCATTGCCTTAGACTTAAAATCCTTTGCATTATCTGTTACTATTTTCTGAAGACACCCAAACCTACTAAGGATATTTTCTTCAATAAATTCCATAATCACTTTGTCTGTGGCATTCCTAGTAGGGATAGCTTCCACCCATTTGGTAAAGAAGTCTGTTGCATTTAGAATCCACCTATGTTGACCTGAGGAGGATGGACTTATCTCTCCTATAAAGTCCAGACCCCATTGCTAGAAAGGAGCACTTACTGCAATAGGTTTTAGGGGCAATGATAGCAATTTTTGTTTGCTAGAAAATTTTTGACAAGGGATACAGGCTCTTACCTGCTGGTATACATCTGGAAACAAAGAGGGCCAATAGTACCCAGCTCTTAAAATCTTGTATGATGTTTCTTTCCAGTACTTGTGACCTCCATAAGCACCCTCATGAGAATCAGAAATCACTCCTTCAATTTCAGATTTATCCAAGCATTTGAGTAGAATACTGCCTGGGTCCTTCCAGAATAACTTCTCTTCTACTAAACAATACTTATTAGTTCTTATCTTCAAATATCTAGCAGATTTTCTATCTAAATGCTTAGGACATTGCAAATACAACAGAAAATACATAATGTCTGCGTACCATGTGGATGTTGAATAATAGTCCATAATCTTTTCTTTTTCCAACATTGCTTGATCTTTTTTATGAGCTAGCTCTTCAGCCATCACATGTAATCCCAAAGCTTGGCAATTTGATTCAGCCAGCAGCTTGGCTAAACCTTGTCCCTTGACTAGTTTGGTAGGTATGATATCTACATCATACTCCATGATTTTAGCAATCCACCTGCCTCTTTTCCCCTCACTATCAAGCTGTGTCAAAACATATTTTACAGCAGCATTAGGCACATATGAAATAGCTTTGGAATGCAAAACATAGATTTTGAAAAACTTTAAAGCTTTTACCAAAGCATAGGCCTGTTTGTCTAAGATACTGTATTTTAATTCAGAATCTTTGAGAGTTTTGCTGAAGAAAGCAATAGGTTGTTCCAGACCCTCCTTATTCTTCTGCAACAAAATAGCTGCTAATGTATCCTCTTATGCAAATGAGAATGTTAGAAATTCTTTGGTAAAATCTAGACTTACTAACATAGGGGCTTTAGTAAGAGCTATTTTGATTTTTTCAAATGCATTCTTTGCTTCAGTGGTCCATTTGACTTTCTGATCCTTTTTTAGCATGGCTGTAATCTGCTTGACAATCTCAGCAAAGTTTGGTATAAACCAACGCAGAAAATTGATTTTACCGATGAAAGATTGGACATCCTTTTTACTTCTTGGTAGAATTATCTTCAATATTGCTTTCACCCTTTCGGGGTCAATCCTTATACCATCAGTAGAAACTAAATGACCCAGTAATTTTCCTTCCTGTATAACAAAGTGTGACTTCTTTGGATTCAAGGAATAACCAAATTTTCTACATTTCAAGAAAGTCTGCTTCAAATGCTTTAGATGTTCATCATATGATTGTGAAAAAACAGTAATATCATCTAAGTAGATTACCACAAACTTGTCCTTTTCTCCGACAAAAGCGATATCCATAGCCCTCTGAAAAGTGGCTCTAGCATTCATTAGACCAAAAGGCATCTTTTCATACATGAAAGTTCCCCAAGGAGTGGTAAAGGTTGTTTTCTCCTTATCATCAGGATGCATAGAAATATGATTTTACCCTGAGAAACCATCAATCATTGAGATCCCCTGTGCCCCGACCAGTTTCTGCAATATTTGCTCAATTTTAGGCAGAGGATAATTATCCTTTAGTGAAGATCTGCTCAAATTTCTAAAGTTGACACACAACCTAATTTCTCCGTTCTTTTTCCTAACAGGAACTAGATTATCCACCCATGAAGAGTCCTGACAGGCACTATGATCTTGGCATCCAATAACTTCTTCACTTCTTTTTCAATAACAGGAAACAAGGCTGGATTAATCCTCCTTAATTTCTGATGAAAAGGTTTAACATTCGGTTTTAAAGGGACTTTATGTTGTATAATTCTAGTATCACATGTTCTCAATTCTTCATAAGATGATGGAAAAACATCAACATGTTCCTTTAATAATTTTATGTACCTGTTTCTTTGTTCAGCTGTAAGTGCTTTAGAAATTTTTACCATTCTAGGATGTTCTGTAGAGCCAATGTTACAATCCACCACATTCTCTTCTGAGGACTGTAAAATAGGTTTTAAGAGTATATCATATTTTGAAAATATCATTTCCAAAGGTACCAAACCTTTTGGGATGAAATTACCTTTTAATTTAATGATTTTGTGTCCAGCTATTTCATTTTCAGCAATCTCTTCCACCTCTCCATCCCCTTCATCTTCCTCTTGATCAATCAGGGAATTAGAAAACTCATGTGTAAGATCTAAGAACATTTTAATTTAAATGTCATATTCAAACACTCTCCACTACTTTACATTATTAGGTACAGATGGTCTGTACCTAACTTCAATGGGATACCTCAACTGTGTAGTCTTGGGGATTCTAAAGTGTGTAGCAGCCAAGGCTAATGAATCTGCAGTCTGATTATGGTCTCTTGGATTATAAGTAATGTTAAAGGCTACAAAATAATTTTCAATCATGTCCCATACCTCATTTCGATATACTTTTAGCAAATCCTGTTTCACTTGATAGTTATTCTTCACCCGCTGAACAACTAATTCGGAGTCCCCAAATGCAGAAATCTACTGAATGCCCAAATATTTTGCAGCCTTCAGTCCTAACAGAAAAGCTTCATATTCAGCAGTATTGTTTGTAGTAATGAACTCTAATTTATACATCAGCTTTACTATTTCACCTCCAGGGGATATAAGAAGAACCCCTGCTCCAGTACCTTCTTTGCAAGAGGATCCATCAAAGTATAATTGCCAAAGCTCATCCTCCTGTTCCCTACTGCATGTTACTGGCTGTTCCCTTTCAACCTGTAACAAACCAGAAGTATTGTCATCATCACTAAAATGTGACATGCAAGTACCCAGATCCTTATCAACAACATACAGAGGATGGTTGGTAGGGTTCTTGTCATCTGTTACATTATAGGCAAACTGAAGCTCTTTGTATAGCCTTCTGTTTTCTCCTCCAAACAAAGGAATAGTAGCATATGATAAATCCATTTGTAAGGTCCCACCGACTTGATTTGCCCAAGATCTAGAGAGAAGAAACCCAAATTTAGGTGTAATATCAGCTACCACTACATCCATGATTACACTTTTCATGGGTAATTGATCCAAACTGACAACCATGTGCTTGATTACCCCTAAACACTTCAGAGATCGTGAATCAAATGCATACAGATCATGATAGGGTTTGGTTATACTCAGACCTAAAGCCTCCATAACAGCCTTCGGCATTAAATTGTGTGATGCTCCTGAATCTAACAAACAATTATGTATCATTTATTCATGAACTGTCAGAGTAATGTAGAATGGAGGTGAAGCACCTGCTTCATTCTCAGTTTTTTTAGCCAAGGCTGATCCAATGAAAATACTCAGATTTAATTCTTGAAAATTCAGTGTATCAGAAATAGGCTGATTGTTTAATGAATTAATCATCTTAAGAATTGATTCTTTATAGGAAGGATTTTTCATAAGTTCAGTTAAAGGCACAGGAATCTTTAATTTTCCTAATTCATTTTCCAAGCTGAAATTATGCACAGTTTTATTTGCTTCTTCAACCTCCATGTTCTTCCTTTGTTTTTCTGGAATATGTTGTTTCTCTGACACGGGATTAGATTGTTGTTTAGTAGGAACAACTACCTTATTCTTTGGGCTTTGTACTACTTGTTTTGGACCTGACCTTGTTATCCACCTGAATGGCACCTCTCCATCTGAGTGCCGACATCCCTCATGTTGGCACACAAAAGGACGTATATGGATTGAGGGTTGCCCTAAACACTATAGATAGGATTATGATGAACTACATTCATCATCCATCCAGTTGGTTATTTTTACCCTTTAGCTATGTCAATTCATATACGCGACTATCTATATATGCAACTCGCGTGTTGTACGCAAGTATCGATTGTTGCATGTCGCATATAGATGTATAAGTGGGTTACCCTTAGAGCAACTTGTGGGTCATATGTGAGTTGCCAATATCGATACCTGCGTATATGTCCCTTTGGCATTAAAAATAAAAACATGTGTTTAATTGAGATTAGTTATGCATTTACCCTTAATCTCCTTAGCTGTCTCACCCTCCTCAACCTTCAAAACTACCTTATTTCACCAAGTATAAATACAGGCCTTGGGGAGGGTGTTTGATACATACACTTGGAGAGAAAAGCCATGCTGGTGGAGTTTATACAGAAGTCTTTGGAGTAGTTGTTAGAATAATCAACCCATAGTATTTACCTACTTAGACATTAATTCATTTATTTTTGTCTTATTTTCCTAGTCCATGAGTCCCACCATGTGCAAGTTGCTAATTGCCTATCCATAGAGGTCAAACATGCCATTATTGACTCATGTAGCACTTGGGAAAGCCTTAGGAATCAAATCTTCTTTATTCCTGGCCTCCTAGGCGCCTATCTGCTTTTTCTGCTTTATGCCCTGCTTTTTCAGTGTTTTAAGGCACATAGGAAAGCAAGACTAGGTGAGGTGAATCAGCTTTGTTGCCTCTTCCTCCTCCACTCTTTCCTCCATGCAAAAGCATGTATGAGCTTCCATTTGACCACTCTTTAGCTTGCCTATGCGCCCTTGCTAATTCGTGGGGTCCTTGATAGATTTGGGATCAGCTTTTTACACCTATGGGGGATTTGCCTATTTTGGGTAAGCCTGCTTTATGCTAGTTTTGGATTCTTCCTTATGCATTCGATTTTCTCATGTATTCTATATATTCAGCAGCCTATGTTATTACAGGGTTGGCTATTGTACACTCAGTTAATATAATTTTGTGTTACAGCTCCATATTCAGTCTCCATTGTTGATAATTTTGCATGATCAATTGTTAATTGCTATGGGTGAAATTAATCTACTGCAGGCCTGAATTTCTACATGGTATCAGAGCCATTGTAGGTTGTTACTCTCCTTCAAAAAGAAATTTGCAGGTTCGACATCAAGACTGGGAGCCTTCTACTGACAGTCGGGACAGATTTTCTAAAGCTATGGATTCACAGAAAACTATCTTGACTCCCTTCAACTATTTTGAATGGAAAGCAGAGATGGAGATCTTGTTGAGAGTGAAACGCCTCTACAGGGTGACTATGGCTACAGAAGCAGAGCCCAATGCTGCTGCAGAGAAGATAAAATGGCACAATCGGAGAGATGAGGCCTATGACCTCCTATGTCTCATTATTTCCCGAGACCTCCTTTTCCATCTCGATGGATTGACTTCACCGGATCAAGTATGGGAGAAGCTATGTGATATTTTTGGAAAGACAAATGAGATGAGGGGACATCAGATCGAGAATGAGCTGATTTCTCTGAGTCCCAGTAGCTTTGAATCCCTGTAGCTATATTTCTCCAAGTTCAAAGCACTAGTTTTGCAGCTGAAGCAGTGTGGTATCGAAAATAAAGATGATCAGCTCGTGTTGGCCATCCTCTCGAAGCTAGGACCTGACTAATCAGTATTTGTTTCGACCTTCTATGCCACAAAACTCACAGCTCGAACCTGGAAGATGCCTAGCCTTGCAGATTTCATGGAATCTCTCACACAATAACAAGACAAGCTGGTGATGATGGGCACCATCAAACCTTCCAAAGACCAAGCTCTGGTTGCTGGAGATTCAAGGGTGGATTCAAAAAGCAAAAAGAAAGCTAAAAATCCACCTGAGCAAAAGAGAGACAAGAAGCAGTCTTCGGAGGATCAACAAGGTCCCAAGAAAAATACCCAGAAGAAGAAAAACAAAGGTGATATGAACAAGTGCTCATACTGTTCGAAGGGCAATCACACTGAAAGATCTTGTATGAAAAAACAGATAGATATGTTAACTCAACTGTTGGAGAAGAATGGAATCTCCCTTCCAGAAAGCTCAAAGAAGAGATAAGGAGGATCAAGTTCTGATGACAGAGAAAGAGTTCATGCTCTAGTTGCTGGCACATCAAACTCACCCAGTTTTATCATAGATTCTGGAGCTTCAAGACACATGGTTTCGACTCAGGAGGCCTTCTCCTCACTGGACAAGTTGAAAGGACCATCTATTGTACTGGGAGATTACTCTCTCACTGAAAGTTTAGGCAAAGGAAGAATAGATCTTGATCATGGGCAGTTCAACAATGTTCTGTATGTCCTTGGTCTCGCCTCCAACCTTCTATCAGTGTACCAGATGACCCACACTGGGTATCCTAAGAAAGTCATATTCTCACCAGATGAAGTTGAGATCACAGAAATCTCAAGTGGAAGAATCATTGCAAAAGGAGTAGCGAATCATGCCCAAAAGGTATACATGTTTTCACACTTCCTGCCTTACTCAAACCCCTCTTCTCTTCTTATCCATGCTAACGAAGCTAGCAAGCTATGGCATGATAGATTTGGCCATTTAAATTACAAGTATTTGTCTGATATTAGTGAGAAAGATATGGTCATAGGGTTTCCCAAGATAAAATTTTCCAAAGGAGTCTGCCAAGGCTGTATCCTAGGAAAACACCCAGAGCACAAATTTGAGAAAGCCATCCATGAGAGAACCTCTGCACCCCTCGAGCTGATTCACAG
Organism: Pseudotsuga menziesii; assembly: GCA_001517045.1. Lineage (NCBI taxonomy): Eukaryota > Viridiplantae > Streptophyta > Pinopsida > Pinales > Pinaceae > Pseudotsuga > Pseudotsuga menziesii. The sequence continues at coordinate 96,221 of LPNX011019185.1, read as the reverse complement.
TGATGTTGCTGGCCCATTCCCTCATATGTCTATGAGTCAGGCCAAATATGCATTGACCTTTATTGATGATTTTTCCAGGTATTGTTGGGTTCACTTCATGAAACACAAGTCAAAAGTCTTTGGCCTATTCAAAGTCTTTAAGGCTTTGGTTGAAAACCAGTGTGGAAGAAAACTCAAAGCACTGAGATATGACAATGGTGGTGAGTATGTCAAGAATGAGTTTATTAACTATTGTGCAGATGCAGGTATTCAGATGCAGCATTCTATCCCCTACACACCACAGCAAAATGGTGTTGCAGAAAGGAAGAACAGATTACTGAAGGAGATGGCAACATGCATGATGGAGGCCAAAACTTTGCCACCAAAGTACTAGGCCGAAGCTATAAACTGTGTAGCCTATATTCAGAATAGGGTGCCTCACAAACAGTTGGATGGAATGACTCCCTTCGAAGCATGGAGTGGGCACAAGCCAGATGTGACCCATTTCAGAATTTTTGGCTCAAAGGCATGGGCTAGGATTCCGACAGAGAAGAGGAAGGCTTTGCAGCCCCAAAGCCAAGAGTGTCTTTTTGTGGGATACTTTGAAGATTCAAAAGGGTACAAGTTGATAAACTTGAGCACAAACAAATCCTTTATTGAAAGGTGTGTTCAGTTTGAAGAAGAACCCCTTGCAGCAGTGGAAGTTGGTGAAGCCTCTTCACCACCTGAACCTAAAGAAGTAACTAAAGAGTTTGTTGAACATGCTGATTCTGATTTGTCTGATGGAGATGAGTTTATTGCAGACCCAAACATCCCCACAAGGCCTAAATGGGCAGCCAAGACACTACATGCAGCAGGTGAGCTAGCTGGGGATCCCAATGACCCAAGGAGGACTAGATCTCAATTTGAGAGTCTATGCATGAAGGATCCTGAGTTTGCTGAAAAATGCTATTTGATGGTGGAGTCTGATCCTCAAACATATGAAGAAGCAGCAGGAGATCCAATATGGAAATCTTCCATGAATGAGGAGTTCAACTCTCTACAGAAGAGCAACACATGGGAGCTAGTGGATCTTCCTCCAGGGAGAAAACTAGTACAGTGTAAGTGGGTCTATAAGACCAAATTTGCTGCTGATGGTTCACCACTAAAGTACAAGGCTAGATTGGTAGCTAAAGGCTACTCACAGGTTCATGGCATCGATTACAATGAGACTTTTTCCCCAGTGGCAAAAATGGATTCAATCAGGCTAGCTCTAGCCATTGCAGCATCAAGGCAATGGGAGGTACATCATATGGATGTAAAATGTGCCTTTCTGAATGGTGATATCACTGAGGAGATATATATGCAGAAGCCCCAAGGTTTTACTACTGACCATTCTCTTGTTTGC
>LPNX011019185.1:72940-94487 GCA_001517045.1 Pseudotsuga menziesii | reverse complement strand
ATGTTTATTGTATTTGACACATACTCGACCTGATATTTGTTATGCAGTAAGTGTTGCTTCTAGATTCATGGATCAGCCCCATGAGATCCATTGGAAAGCAGCAAAAAGGATCCTAAGCTTTGTTCAGGGAACAAGGACACATGAGATTTTCTATAAAGCCAATTCTGACCTTGAGTTAATTGGTTTTACTGACAGTGATTGGGCAGGTGATAGCACTGATAGGAAGTCCACTTCAGGTTATGTGTTCATGCTTGTAGAAGGGCCAATCAGCTGGTCAAGCAAGAAACAGAGTTCCATTGCACTCTCATCTACAAAAGCTGAGTACAGAGGAGTTGTCAATGCAGCAACTCAGTGTTTATGGTTGCAGGGTTTACTTGGAGAGTGTGGTTTCGAACCTGAGTACTCAACTACCATCTACTGTGATAACCAGAGTACCATTCGAATCTGCAAGGATCCAGTTCAGAAGCAGAGAACCAGACACATTGAGATTCACATGCACTACATCAGAGAGCTTGTGCATGATGGCACCATTCACCTACTCTTCTGCTCATCTTCAGAACAAGTAGCTGACATCTTCACAAAATCATTTTGTGAGAAGACTTTCAGCAATCTCAAATCACTGCTGGGGATTGCTGATCATGCTGTCAAAGCATGAGTGGAGACAAGATTCTACAATTTTGTTTTACAGTTCTTTCAGTCCATGTTTAAGGGAGGATTTTCCCAAGTTGGTCTTGCCTCTTTCCTTGGTTGTATGGACATTGCAGTATGTAAAGGGTGACTAAGCCTTGTTGCTAGGCCCTATATTTTTGATTTATTACTCATAAATTCAGGCTTAAGGGGGGGTGTTAGAATAATCAACCCATAGTATTTACCTACTTAGACATTAATTCATTTATTTTTGTCTTATTTTCCTAGTCCATGAGTCCCACCATGTGCAAGTTGCTAATTGCCTATCCATAGAGGTCAAACTTGCCATTATTGACTCATGTAGTGCTTGGGAAAGCCTTAGGAATCAAATCTGCTTTATTCCTGGCCTCCTAGGCGCCTATCTACTTTTTCTGCTTTATGCCTTGCTTTTTCAGTGTTTTAAGGCACATAGGAAAGCAAGACTAGGTGAGGTGAATCAGCTTTGTTGCCTCTTCCTCCTCCACTCTTTCCTCCATGCAAAAGCATGTTTGAGATGCCGTTTGACCACTCTTTAGCTTGCCTATGCGCCCTTGCTAATTCGTGGGGTCCTTGATATATTTGGGATTAGCTTTTTACACCTATGGGGGATTTGCCTATTTTGGGTAAGCCTGCTTTATGCTAGTTTTGGATGCTTCCTTATGCATTCGATTTTCTCATGTATTATATATATTCAGCATCCTATGTTATTACAGGGTTGGCTATTGTACACTCAGTTAATATAATTTTGTGTTACAGCTCCATATTCAGTCTCCATTGTTGATAATTTTGCATGATCAATTGTTAATTGTTGTGGGTGAAATTAATCTACTGCAGGCCTGAATTTCTACAGTAGTCAAACTCAAGATCCATTGGCTGCAGAGGAGTCCTTGTCTCAGGCGTTGGGTTGTAATCTGAACTCTTTCATTATCGTTAATAAAGAGAATCCTTCTTCCATATGTGTCTTGAATGTATCCCATGTATTGTGGTTTGATAAATGTTTATGTTTCAGCATTCTATATATGATTTATCTAACCTACATATATATATATATATGAATCGTCTTGTATTTGGATGATTGACTCTTGACAGGTGAAGGAGAAGCATCCTTGAATACTTTGGAGGAGAAGCAGAGTGGAAGAGGACAAGCTAGGTTCAACCGTCGTGTATCGGGTGAGTCTTTCCGATCCTCCATTTTCCTTTACTGCATTCTAGAGTCGATTGCCTGCAAGTTTATTGAGTATGTTTGTAACCCCAGACCTTCGGTTATAAGGTGTTTATTCCTTTACAACAGAACTGGCGACTCCGCTGGGGAGCCCAGACTGCTGTAGGTTGTTTTTGTCACCCCTGAAGAGTCTTTGCTTTGAATTTGGTGTGTAGTCTTTTATCCTGGTTCATACATGCCTCAGTATTTGAAAGTATTGTGAATTTTTCTTGTTTTTTGAGAAAAATTTTGTACCTGTATGCGATTTGCTCTTCTGCACAGTTGCGTACAGAGGCCTGCATATGCGGATTTCTCTACTGGACAGTCACGTATAGTACGTGGGTTGCCCTTCTATAAAGTCGCGTATAAGCCTGGAAATAGGGATTTTTTAGGATTGGGTTTGCTTGTCCCTCTCTTTGTGTAATTCTTGTTTGTCAATTGATTTTATTTATGAATACTGTGCTGTTTGTCTGAAAGCCTTTGGTGACCACACTTTGTGCTTTTCTGAAAGCTCTTGGGTTTCTTTTGCTTGGATTATTTTCTGTTTGCATGCTGAAGTAGCTTGGAATGTTTGGGTTATAGGGTGAAGTGTCTCTATCCAGATTAGTGATCAGGGTCTTGGGCTTTGTTTTTCCAGTTTGTCTTTCGATAGTGGTTGGTTGTCACTTGCCTTTATTGAGTTTATAGTGATTTTTGTCATTGTGTGCACCCAAGATAGGGTTCCTAGCCTTCCTTTGTTGGTTGATTCTTGGTTCGTGTAGCTTGTTTTACTTCAGTTTGTTGGTTTTATATAGTTCATTAGATCCAAGTTTACTCAGGTATAGTGCATTTTAGGTGCATGGTAGAATTTTGAGTATTTTTAAAAATGAAAAGAAAACATTGTTAAGCTTTTGCATTTTGTTTTTGCATAAGTAGTGTTTATTTCAATTTAAAGATATAATCTCAAAAGCTACAAAATACATAGGCTTAGTTTCTTTTATCATTTGCATTCAATTCATCAATATATATTTGCAAAAAAGAAAAACAAGTTTTCTTTAAATAGTAGTAATTTGCTTTGAATACACATTTACTTTTATTTATTTCTTATTGAGTCAAAAACACCATAAGTATATCACTCCATTTTCTTCCGAGTAAGAAACAACCCTTTAAAATGAATGCATAATTAAAATTTACTAGTAATTTTTGTTTCTAGGGGCCTTTCACCTACTAGCTTAGGATAGACTTGTGGGCTAGGAAGTGTAAACTTCCCACAAGTTATAAAACTTAGACGTAGTGGACCTTTCTTTAGGTAAATCCTTGACTTTATCGACTATATCTAGGAAGCTCCTCTCAAATGGGAGTCAAGCACGAGGCTGCGTGGATGCTTGGACAGAGGAGATAACCCTCCGAATCCTTGTCAAAGCATAGATAAGGAATTTTATGTGTCTGGGGATTCTGTCCTAGATATATTTTTGGGCTTAGCTACCCTACCCATGCGTACGAGTCAGGCTTGCGACTACCCCCCCAGACTGTTGGTATAGCTAAGGTAGCCTTTAGTCTCTTGACTTTTAGGGTTCATACCTAGGTAAACTGGAAGGCTATTTCTGGTTCACCTTGAACGGGATTGGAAGGTAACCCTTGTTGAAAGTGTAGGAGGGCGGTTGGGTGATTCCTCCACTTGTGCCTAAGAACCACTTCAAGGACGCCAAGTAATTGTTCATTAGCTTTATTTGGGAAAGTATATCTTTTACCCTTGTTTGATTGCTTGAGGCTTTAGGATTTTTATAGTGTATGCTCTATGGTTTTTCCTGTGTTTAGTTGGACTTAGGGTGTGATTTGTCAAATTTTCAATCATGGAGGACCAACCTTTTAGAAGGTCAAGAAGGTTGAGAAACCTTCCTCCTCTCACCACATTGGAGCCTCCACCTCTACCCCAAAGGCGGAGATTGGACACTGACGGTTCATTTGAACTGGTAGGAATAAGTGAAGTTCTTGGTGAACCATAACTGATTGCTAACCATTTTGATCTTGATACAGTCAAGATAGAAGATTTGCAGACTAACGAGTTTGCAAGAAACTTTAACACCCCCTTGACTGATTTAAACGATCTTGTGATCGTTCAGGTTAGACCTTTTGATTCACCTATATTAGGTGTCCCTATGGGTAGGATCATGTATTATATAGAATAAAGTCCTTTTTTGTTCACCTCAACCCTTTCGGTTGAAGGGGTACTACCTCCCCCGGTAAGTGCCCCTAGATCTAGTCTACCTTCTACACCTTTGACTCCAGTGAGCTGGGTGGTTCAACCACCGGTTCACTCAAACCTAGCAGGTACTTTTGGTGACATGGTTACTGGGATCCCCAGTATATCTACTATTCCTTCTTCCTTTCCATATACTACCCAGAGTGGTCCGGTAGGATCCTCGGCAATTGTCCAAGGATTTCCTTGGAATGGGGGTCACATTCCCCCATCCTCTCCATACGTAGGTCCATTTCCTTCATATGTAGGATTGCAGTTTGGGAACAACACCTCTTATGGGAAAAGTTTCCAAACCCCTATTTTAGTCCCATTCACGAGCTCTCCCTTTTCGTTGTTTAGCGGAGGGATACCTGCTCCTGTCTTTTAGACCCCTGCTTCTATGGGGATGGCCTGAACTTCTTACACTGCACCTCCCACACACAATCCTGTGGCTTATGGATGGAATCCATTTAAGAGAAATCTTCCCACTTCACAACCGATGTCAAGGGGCAACCCCACTTTTACCCATGGGAATTTCGGGGTAGGTCCCTCTAATCCCCAAGTTGGCACATTTAGTACCCTGGTTTGACCCAAACTTTCGTTCCTGGCAACCTTGAACTTGCCATATTTGTCAAAATTGATGAATGACCCAGTGAGGCATGACCCCTTATGGCCACCTGTTCCAACCAAATTGCCATCGAACATCCCTAAGATCGAAGGCAAAGTTGGTGAAGATCCTGGGGCTCATGCCACCACATTCCATTTATGGTGTTCTTCGAATTCGTTGAATGAAGATTCAGTTAGGTTGAGGCTATTCCAGAGAACCTTGATAGGTACCGTGACAAAATGGTATATTGAATTTCCTTCTACTACTTTCATTAGTATCTGGGACTTGGCTAGTGCATTTCTTAGCCACTTCCAGCTTCCGGTCCGATATGATTTCGGAACGGACTTGTTGTCTACTTTTAGGAAAAACAAGGCTACCCACATCTCGGATCATATCCAAGAGTGGAGAAGGTGAAAGAGCCTTATAAAATCCACTATCCCTCTTGAGTTCCTTTCAGAGTGGTTCCTTAAATCCATGTTTCCCTACATATCTAAGGACGTATCCACCTCAAGAGTGACGAATGAAGAAGAAGCCATTCTCAGGGCCCAGCAATTGGATTTGATTTATTCACAATCTGGGATCTTATATGAGATTATCCCTGAGGCACCCAGGCCTACACATGATGAGGAGAAGCCTAATCCTGGACCCCATGCCGATGGTTTGGTTGGGTTCGTCAACTCTCCCACCGTAGAGTCTTTGGCTAAGCAACTTCATCAGTTGTTCGTCAAGTAGTCTACGGTGGAGGTAGCAAAGGCTGCCCCCTCCCCCCAGAGTGCAAATGTTTTTTCAAAAAACTCTCAGAAGGGCAATCAGTAGCCCGGCAGGAAGAAAAAGAAAGGTAAGAAGGGAGAGGGAAATCAAAACAAGAAAAAGCCCGCAAACAATGCTAATGGGGGCAAGAAAGAAAAGAAGAAGTTCAAGTTCCCTTGTAAGTTGTGTCAAGAGGACCACCTTACTCACCTTTGTCACCTTATGGATCAAGCCTAGAAGCTACTCAAACCTCAACAACCGGCTGTCCTGAAGGATCCTTTTCCCCAAGGGCAGAACTCTGCTTCAACTTCTAACATAGCAGGGGGCGCTGAAACTGCCCCTGACCCAAACTATATCAACATGGTTCGATCTTCGACTTTGTTGTAGACAAGGAACAAAAAATATGAGAAAGAGACTCTTGAGAAGGGTAAAGTTGTAGGTGAACCTTCCAACCCTCTCACAATAGAGAAGCCTGCTGAAATAATGCTGAAGATACCAAAAGGTGTATTCAAGAAGATCTTGCATAACCCTAATGCTAGGGCTACTTCAAACTGCTATGTGGTTGAAGATTTAGCTCAAACCTCGTGTGCAATGTCATCTTTAGAGGTGTTACAGATTTGTCCCGCTCAGCGGGATGCCCTCTTAGCAGCTTTAGGAAGCATGGACTCTTCGAGTCTCATGGTGAAATTTCATTTATCTGATGTTAAAATTCGCCTGCCTTACCATGTAGCCCTATCAATAGATGTCATCCATGGTGGTAAGACCATTGGAAGGGTAGTTGTTGATGAGGGGGCCTCTACATGTGTTATGTACTTGGCCTGTTGGAAAGCTCTTGGATCCCCAAAGCTGGTCCCATCAAACACTTTACTTACTGCTTTTGATGGAAGATCTTTCCGTCCGCATGGTATCCTGCCGGATTTTGAGATTAAGTTGGCAAGCAAAGCAGTGTCTATTGAAGTAGAAGTGATTGATGCTCCTTTGGACTACAATTTGCTTCTGGGAAGGAATTGGACTTATGCGATGTCCGCTATTGCATCGGCCATTTTTCGTGTAGTGGTTTTTCCACATGAGGGCAAGTTGGTTACTATTGACCAACTTGATTTTACCCAAAAAGATCGTTTAGAGTCTAATGAGTCCACTGTGCCATTGGTTGATCAGGTCAAACCTGCTGCATAGAGCTTGGGGGCTGGAATGTACACATCACTGATGGGCACATTTGATCTTCCAGCCCCAGTTAATTATATTGGTTCTACTAGTGTGGGGAAGTCCATCACTACGATTGTCGATAGGACTGATCCTTGGGTTCTCCCAACCCCTCATGAACCGGAAGTGCCCTTATTAGCAGTGGAGGTGGCATATCAAGCTATCACTCAAGCCATTCATGATCCCATTCTAGATCCTCTAACAGTCTCGAAAGATTTGGAAGAAGTCTATTTTCCCGTATGGGTGGAAAAATCTTCGCATTCTATAGATTGTTTAGACATGGTTTTACCTTCTGATGAAGCTATTCTGGAAGCCATGAGTGGACGTGATAATATTTGTGAGGATCTTCATCATCGATCCTATTTTCTTCCAGAACTAAGTAGAATAGAAAACCAAGAGTTTCACGTGAGATTGTCAGAAGATGTTGATATACCTATCAATCCCTTTCCTAGGGAAGGAATGTTTACCGAGGGGAATATGGCAAATATTTCCTCCACTATACCTATTAACATCTCTGTAAACCATGATGTTGTGGAAAACATATATATAGGTGCAAACTGCTCTCCTAAGGATATTGCTATCTATACTGCCCTTTTTAAGGAATTTAGCGAAGTCTTCACCTAGTCATATGAGGAGATGCTAGGCATAGATCCATCGATTGTTGAACATGAAATTCGAACATATCCTAATGCCAAGCCATTTCGACAAAAGTTCAGACCTGTTAACCCATGTAAAGCAGCGGCTGTGAAAGCTGAAGTTGAAAAACTGTTGAGGGCTGGTTTTATATATCCCATAGCTTTGACTGAATGGGTGTCCAATCATGTTCCTGTTGATAAGAAGTAAGGGACTATTCACGTTTGTATAGACTTTAGAGACCTCAATAAATCCTATCCTAAGGAAAACTAACCCACACCATTTATAAACTAGATCATAGATGCTTGTGCGGGAAGTGAGGTGTTCTCGTTTATGGATGGTTTCTCTGGATACAATCAAATTCAAATAAAATCGGAAGACCAACATAAAAATGATTTCATTTTACCTCAGGGTACATTTGTGTATAAGAAAATGCCCTTTGGATTGAAAAACGTTGGGGCAACCTTTTAATGGGCTATGAACTTTGCTTTCCATGACATTAAAGCCATTGTCAAACCTTACCTTGATGATCTGCCCGCACATTCTCGTAAGAAGATCCAACATCCAGATCATTTAAGGTTGATATTTGAAAGATGTAGATATTATAAAATCCGCTTGAATCCCCACAAGTGTGTATTCTGCATCGAGTCAGGAAGATTACTCGGATTCATTGTCTCTAGTAGAGGCATCTAGGTGGATCCTTTGAAAGTTGAGGCCATTGTAAATCTGCCTCCTCCTCGTTCTCTCAGGCAACTTCAAAGCCTGCAAGGAAAGTCTAATTTTCTTCAACGTTTTATTGTTAATTATGCCAAGATCACTAAGGGTTTCATGCGCCTGCTCAAACAGGACACCCCATTTGTATGGGATGAAACCACACAACTTGCATTCGAGGCATTGAAAAAATCTTTTCTGTCGGCACCCTTATTACGTCCACCAGATTATTCTAGGGATTTTATATTATATATGGTCGTGTCGGAGTCGACCATTGGGGTAGTACTAGTCCAGGAGGATGATAAGCTTGTTGATCATGTCATTTATTATCTTAGCCGTGCTTTGGCCGGACCTAAACTTAGATACTCCCACATTGAGAAATTAGCCTTAGCAGCTATTTATGTTGTGCAGAGGTTACGTCACTACATTTTACTAAGGACCACCACAGCAGTGGCGAATGTGAATCTATTCCAATATGTTTTATCTCGACGGATTGTTGGGGGAAAATTTAACAAATGGATAGTCATTCTCCAAGAGTTTGACTTGGATTTCCAGTCCGCTAAGTCTAAGAATTCCTTAGTTTTTGTTGAACTTATAGTAGAATTTCCTACTGAAGAAGATGTAGTGGTTGAAGATGACTCATTCCCAGATGATCACATCTTCCTAATATCCACCTCTGATCCTTGGTATAGAGATATTCTTATATATCTCCAGACTTTGAAGTACCCTACAGCTTCCTCAAGGGAGGAACGACGTAAATTACGCTTTCATGCCAAGAACTACCTCATTATAGAAGATACATTATATCGACATGGGGTAAATTCCATTTTGTGTCATTTCCTTACTCATGAGGAAGAAGAGATTGCCCTGAATGATTCCCATAGTGGAGCATGTGGGGGTCATTTATCTAGGTTAGCAACGGCCCAGAATATATTGCGTGCCGATTATTTCTAGCCCACAATCTTTAAAGATTCTGTGGAAGCAGTGAAACGTTGCCATCCGTGTCAGCTTTACACCAGGAAAATGCAGTCACATCTTGCTCTGTTATTTCTCATTGTCTCAGTAGGCCCCTTCATGAAATGGGGGATTGATTACGTGACATGCAACCTAGCCTCGGCTGGGGGGCATAAATACATCATTGTCACTATTGACTATTTTACGAAATGGGCAGAGGCAATGCCTACTATCAGAGCTAACGGGGAAACAACAGCTTTCTTTGTATTCAATTAGATTATTGCACAATTTGGTATACCCAAAGTGATTGTCACTGACCATGGCAGTCATTTTCAAAATTACATGATGATGGAACTGACTAGCATGCTCGGATTTAGATAAGAACATTCTTCTCCATACTATCCGCAAGAAAACGGTCAGGTTGAGGATGTCAACAAAAATTTAAAAACTATCCTTAAACGTACAATTGATGCAGCCCACTCTAACTGGCACATCATGTTATATCCTACTCTTTGGGCCTACCAAACCAACATAAAGACTGCTACGGGTTTCTCCCCTTTCCAACTCGTTCATGGAGTGGAAGCAGTTACTCCGATTGAATGTGAAATCCTGTCTCTGAAGATAGCCATTTATGTGTTACTTGATACGATTGAGATTGAGAAACGTCTGGTACATTTAGAACACCTTGATGAACAGCGTAGAGACACGCTGAATGCTAATCAGGCTCATAAAAATAGGGTCAAAACTCAATATGATAAATCTGTCAAACCTAGGGTTTTTTCTGAAGGGGAACTTGTCTTGCTTTGGGACCAAGATAAAGAACCTCTGGGGGAAGGAAAATTCAAGGCTATGTGGTTAGGACCTTATGTCATGTCGAAAGTCTTAAGTAAGGGTGCATATGAGTTAGTTGATTTTGATGGGAATAAGATGCCTGAGCCTAGAAATGGGCTCTACCTGAAGAAGTACTATGCTTAGGCTTAGCACTTTTTCTTGTATTTTTATTGCATGTATTTTTTATGTACATTAGGTTGTCAGTTTTGTTTTTTATATTATCTGCTGGTTGTTGTAGATGTCTTCTAAATGGTATATAGGGTTCGTTGATGGCGCCAGCCGTCATACCTGTAACCTAGCTTCAACATCATGGGTTATTTATTCTCCCTCAAGACAACTTGTTTCCGTGAGAGGTGCTTGCTCAGGTCTTGCTTCTAATAATGTTGCTGAGTATAGGGCCACCATTGAGATCCTATGGAATGCTTTGTCATGTGGTATCACCCAGCTTGAGGTCTGCTTGGACTCTCAGTTGGTGGTTTCCCAGCTCAATCGAGCTTGTCAGGTACGAAATCCTATCTTATTACGTCAGTTTATGCAAATTCGTTTATTGGAAAGACATTTTGAAGTTATTACTTTCAATCATATTCCACGAATCCAAAATTCATTGACTGATGCATATGCTAATTACATTTTGGATTGGCATCTCACACACATTTTATAAAAATTTACAACAAACATATGGAAAACACTTGTAAATAAACTGACAACAAACACCAATATATATATATATATATGTAAAATATCTGTCTATAAATAGGTCAGGTCTGATCCTTAGATCCCGTAATATAAAAAATGTACAAAATGTGGATCATAGTCCATCAAAATGTCCTAGATCTAGGCAGGACCACCCTGGTCACTAGGACCTCCTTGGTCCCCATGGTCCCTCTGCACTCTAGCTTCCTCAGCCTCCTCGGCTTCGGCAACCTCCACCGCCTCTATATATATGAGCACTGCTCTAACCACTAGTCTGAAAAGACGTAGCCAAACCGGTGGAACCCCAACTACAAACTCTTGCATAGCTGTAGGGATATGCTCTATCTATATGGTCAGTACTCGTTGGGTCAGCCTAGCCAGCTTCCCCTCTAGTACCCTGATCAATCCTAGATCCTCACCCACGACAGGACGAACAAACATGCAAGGGTGCCCTTCGGGGCGGACCGATCCAATATCTGTATTTTGACACATGAATAGGATTAAGACTTGTACATATGTATATATCTATCATTATAAAATTCATAAAAATTTGAAAATGATAAAAAATTAAAAAATTACTTACCTAGCTCTCCCCATGCTCCTCCTGAAGGGAGGATAAGGTCAGGGTCACCTCGAAAGTCCATCTAACATTATAACATTCTGATCCATACTGTGTATAACTCTTTATCTTCCCCAATTGCAGAGAGATCAAATGATGGAGAATCATCCCGGAGAAAATCAACGGTGCAGAGAGCTTCACTTATGGAATCATAAACATATAAAAATTTCACTCTTGCACCCCTCATCCCACGTGCCACATTCCTCATTCCGCATTCTAAATTCCACATCCCGCATGTCGAATGGTCATTGCGGAGATCAAAGTTTCAGAAATCAAAATTTACCATAGTCATTTTCCCAATCTGCATCCCGCAAGTTGTGGAAAGGAAATTACAGAAAGCAGATTTTGCCAAACGACATTTCCGCATCCCGCATCTTGCAAGTTGCGGAAAGGGGATTACGAAAAGAATATTTCTCCAAATGAAATTTATACATCCCACATCCCGCAAGTTGCGGAAAGGGAATTTTACAAGGGAAAATGTGGATTCCAAACTTCTGCAAGGCGCATTCCGCATCCGGCATCCCGGAGGTTGTGAAAAAAATTTGCGAAAGGAAAGCTATGCGGAAATTCAATCTTTTCATGAAAATTGTTAAGTATAAAACTAATTTCCAACACCCAGGTCATCACCAATCCGGTTGATCTAACTTCATAACACCTTATAAAATTCATTGAATTAATTACACACATAGATGCATCATTCATGAATCGACAGTTGAAACACAACACATTTCATTCAAGCATTAATCATTCCATAATAATTTACAAACAAGTGTAGTTGCAAGGATTGAAACACAAGAGATACTTACCTTTATTAGATGACTGTCCCATAATTGGCTGTGTCGCTGCAACGTTCCACCCAAATGATAGGCCAATTTTCTCATCAATATCTTAGCAGCACTGCCACCACTGAGCTCGGCATGATTTCCCCAAGGAATAAGGAACACTAGTAGACTTCCCGATATCCAAGGATACAATAAAACTCAGCCAAGACAACATAGTTGGGTTTATCATATATACATATGCATTTATTTAGACATATCCAAAGTTTATACAAGTCATATCCAAGCCAACAGATGGGTTTATCGGGCTACCAACCAAGCCATCCTTCCAGTTGGGTTTATCAGTCTTACACAGACAATGATTTACACTTAGCAAAAATTCACATGAGACATAACCAAGCCAACAGATGGGTTTATCAGGCTACCATCCAAGCCATCCTTCCAGTTCAACTTATCAGACTTACATAGGAAATTATTTACACATAGCCAAAAATTCACATGAGACACAGCCAAGCCAATAGATGGGCTTATGAGGCTGCCAAGGAGGTGGAAAGAATGACTGCTAAGCTAGTGAGCTCAATCCCAGAGATATGGACACCTACACTAGATCTACCCTGAATCCTAAACATTTACACAACCAACCCAATGAAGCATCCCCTTCATTTCTACACAATCCCTCAGTCCATGCCTTCCCTTCCAGTGACATTCAGGGTATGCAAATAAGAAAACCAACCCTTTACATTGGTCTATGAGGTTCCTTCACACACTAGGTTTATCAAGCAATTCCAGACTCCATTTCCATTCCCCAAATTAGTTGAGATGTCAAACAAGGATGTACACACAACGATCTCATTTCTTGGATTAATAAAACATAATAGAAGCCAAGGAATACACACACACGCAGCAATTATGAATTTCTAAGCATTTTCTAAGCCATACCGACTACTGCAATTACCAAAAATGAAATTGTTTTCCAGTCATTCAATTCAAAAACACAAATTGGATTCTGGGCATTCACATTCTGGAAATGACTAATAGACAGGAAAATCATAAAAAGGAAAACAATTCAGAGAACAAGAAAATTCGTGAAGGATCAAGACTTAGAGTGTTTTTGCTTACTGTGTGAATCCCAGAATCCCCTTGCCAAAACGTTCAACATTGTCCAAAATCGTGAGGGGAAGGTGAAACGCGACTGCATCAAGGAAAGGAAGGTGGTTTTTTTGGTGTTTTCTTTCTCAAGAAAACTTAAAAAATGTTTTTCCCAGAAATGGTGCTCTTCCCATTTTGAATTCCTTCCAATTCTTCCAATCCCCCCCTTATCTTTAGGAAAAATCATGCCACGTCTCATTTTGTTGCATTGACATAGCTGGTTGTAGGATTTTAATTAAAAAATTGCAAATTTAACATGATGTCCAAACTTATAATGTTCAGCTAGCATAAAAATGCCATCGGCCTAAATCTTAATCACCGAAATATAAACACTAAATCGATGGTGGGGGTTTTGACTTGAGCTCCACACCATGATTATTTACATCATATTATTTAAATGAAAATGGGGTCAAAATTGGGGTGTTAAAAATTCTATGGATAAAGTCTCTAGAGGATGTCAGTGGCAATGTAGTTGAGCATTCCTGCACAAGATTTTTATGCAATACACATAGTATATGTATATTTGTGTGATAATAATAACTGTACTCAATGTGATATCGACAACAACATGTGTTACGAGTTGTGTTTATTTTAACATACCGTGGTTTTAATTTATCGAAGCATCTTTGGACCAAGTTAAGTTCATTATGTTCATGCCTAAATATGTCATATAATTTTGTTTGTGTCATGTGAAGAAAATGTTTAAAGTGGGGCTCACTATTACAGCTGATTTTACCACACATGGTTGATCACACTTTTATGGCCTTCCCTGTCCCTCTGCAGACTCTTTGGACCCCATGGACCATTTTTGTACCTTTTATGTTTCCAATATCATCCCTAAAAACACCTATTATTTGTTGTACATGACTTGTAATCCCTTTATCGCGTATATATGCAGATATTACCCTTAAACCCGCGTACATCGGGATGTGTGGAAAATGTCAAATATTTTTGGAGTTTTCCTTGGTGTGGATCTGATTTACTTGTCTCTTAGCCTTCCATATGCCTCAATATTGCTTGGATTTGACCTTCTATTACCCCATTGAAGCACTATATAAGGAACTCCTTGGATACATTGAAGAAGGAGGAATTGAAGAGAAAGAAAACTATAGTCCATTGTTTCCGTAGCTTGCTTGTACTTGAGTCTGTATCCCTTTATCCCTTGGAGCACTTTGTGTTCTTCCTAATCTTTCCTTTTCTTGTGAGATTGCTATTGAGATATGGAAGATTGAGGTGGTGGAGGTCTAGGTGGAGGACTTAGTTTCTCTGATTCGTAGACGTGCTGACAGAGGTTGTCACTTATGCAATCTCTGATTTTATTAATAGAAATATATTTTCTTGTCCAATAATGTGCATTTAAATGAATACTAAATCCATGAATGTGTTTAATTACTTATGCATTATTGATTATATATGCTAGAGTAGGCCTAACACTATATTATATAGCATGCTTTCCTTGTTTACTGTTGTTGAGAGTAAATTGCTAAAGCAAGCTGGATTGGAAAAAGCTCAACAGGGATCTACTTCAACTGTCTAAAATAACGTATGTTTCGAGATCCTTTAGTGTTAGATGTTTTATTTCTATTGCATATTGGGAAGGGATTGATTTCTACGGTTTCTTTGTCTGTTGTAGTACACCCCAAGCCATAGGAAGTTTTCTCTGTAACAGAATTGGTGACTCTGCTGGGGATGTTCCTTGTTTTTCTTTGGGGTTTGGGGAACAATGTGCACAATCTTATTGACTTACTCTCTGTTTCTCCCTGTTTCTGTGTCACATTTTATAGTATGTTCATCCATTGATACTCCCCTTTATTGGTTTGACCCTTGGCCTACTTTTACCACTGCTTTCTCTGTATACGCAGGTTTTTGGCCAAAATCCGTTTACATACACAGATTTTTGGCCAAAATTCATTTACATACGCAGATTTTTGGCCAAAAGTCGCATATACATGCAGTTTTTTGGCTCGCGTACATACGTAGATGTTCTTTAAATAGTTGCGTACATCCTCTCTTTCGGTTGAGTTTGATGTTGTGGGAATTTGTTGGGTGGGCTGTGAGTGTGGTTGGGTCTTCCTGGGTTCTAATGTTGTCTATTGGATGGTTCTTTTGTGACTAGAGACTGCTTTTTTATTGGATTTTCTTTGAAAGTAGTTTTATTCATTTATCCTTTTTGTTTTGCCAGTACTACATTACTCTTTTTTTCTTGGTGTCTTGTTGGGCTTGTGTTTTATACTTGCTGTAGAGACTAGGAATTTTAGATGACTTTTATTGCATTTTTTATTCTTTAATATTGAAAATTACAAAGTAGTTTCATTCTTACTTGCATCTTGCATATGGATTTGAGGAGGTACTTTTATTGGATTACTTGGATTATAGTTGTATTTAGGATTTCATATAGGAAGGATTGCATTGACATTCAGAAAGGAATATATATTTATGCATCTCATGTAGTGGCATACCCTATTTTTCATTCTACAAGATTGCACTTGGCATTGCTTGTTAGGTGTACACTTTTATTTCACTGATGAGTCTTCATATCATTAGTTGCACATCCATTTCCCTTTAAGTAATCACAACCATTTAAAATCAACGCTTAATTAAAATGTACTACACATTTTTCTTTTATAGGGTTCATCAACAAGATTAGGTTTTAGGGTCTTGGAATAGTTCATTGTAAGTTAATTATCCAATACCACTAAACAAAACAATTAAGTGTCTGTCCAGGTGAGAGAGAGAAATCCTTGGTATAATTAGTGTTTCACAGGAGTTAAGCACGAGGCAATGCATGCGATTGTGATTGGGATGACCCCTGGTCACTTTCTGTGAGCACCAAAGATATTTCCAAGATAATATTCATATCTATGGGCTCTTTTGAGGGTTTCGAGCTTTGCTACCTTAACCATATGGTCGATCTCGCCTACGACTGTCCACTTGAGCATTGGTTATATTGAGGTGACCTTAGTTTCCTTACCTAGGTTATTGTAGCGGGTACTTGCAGAGGTTATTTTGTAGGTGTCCTGGCCAGGTATAGGTTAGACAGCACAATCACTTTATGTGTTGAAGCTAAGGGCCACTATAATTGGTTACGTACCTCCACTTGTAATGTATGGTAGTTTCGAGCCTCTCCTAGGCGAGACATACCTGTTGCATTCAGAAGCTCACATATCCTCCCCTTGGTTTGCTTGTATTTTGGTTGTATATTTTCTTAGGATTGTTCTCTTTGTGCATTAGTTGGCCTTTGGGATCGTAGTTACTTGAGTATATTTATGCTCTCCTGAGTTTGGGTCCTTTTATTTTTGGCATGCCTGGTATCCTATCACCCATTCTTGGTCCTAGTATGGACCCTGGTGTCAAAATTGGGGGAATTACAGCCCATTACCATGCTCATAGATTTGGGAGTGGTCACATTCCACCCTCTACTCCATTTGTGGAGGATGCTGACTCCCTTCTCTCGGTATTTACACCGGTGGTCACCCTCACGGGGGTGGTAGTGGATGCACCTTAATTTTCTTTTTATGGCCCATTTTTCATTGCAGTCTTTCCATTGAATGTGGTTGTCATGGTCAATCCTCCTTGTATCCTATAGTTGGACTCTTTATTAACTATTTCTAGCTAGTTTGGACTTATATTATCGTCATATAGGGTTCATTTTGTACACTTTCTCTGGGGCTTTTACCCATTTATGCCTATTATGGGTATAATTTTGAACTGGCATATAGGTTAGGATTTCACATCCACTTGCATTTATGCATTTCCTTATGACTGTTTCACCTTGACCTTAGGTATGGACCCATTCCATGGTATCAGGGAACCTTCATGTTGTTGTTAAGAAGTGGTACTATGTGAATGGTAGAGCTTCCCTATACATGGGTGTCCTAGTTAGCTCCCTTTTGAATTTGGTACCCATGTTGTGAGTCCTCTCTTAGGTCCAAGATTCCTTTGTATAGTACCGCTATGAATTTGAGCAAGAGCTTCATACTCCTCTTGAAATTTATGTTGGCCATTTCCCTGGGACTCGCTTGTATATGTCAAGTTGTAATTGCATTATCATGAGTTTTGCTTTCCTTATTGACCCTTACGGTGACTTTCCTGACTTTGATTATCAGCCATATAGTTTGATATTCTCTTATGTCTAGCCAGGAAGATCCTCTTTATATATCATTTGTAGCTTGACTCCCCATTTTTTACTTGGAGGGGACTTTCCCCATAGTGTCGTTATCCTGCACATGTTTCCTTGCATTAAGCATAGGTATGTTCCGCTGCTTGGAACTAGTTTGTTTGCCCCTTGAGACTCATCTCCTCCTATATTTGTAACTATAAAGCACTTTTATTCTTTTTCAAGATTTTCAAAATATCTGAAAAAGTCCAAAAAAAAAAAAAAAAACAAAAAGATGGACAAGAAAAGATGTTATCTTTGGTAATAGTTGAGTCGTGTCACCTTCGATGAAAGAACTATATATCACATCTATTGGTTGGGTTAGTAGTTTGAATTTAGGAGTTGTACTCATTTTTTTGAGTTTAACTCCACCAACTGGTTAAGCTTCCAGTCCCTATGGAGCCTCTATTGATGCCTCATGTGTCGCAGAGATGTCCCAATTTTGTATATCGAGTCTATGCTGCCTCCATTCTCTCACTATTGGCCTTTATACTCTTGTTCGAAGGAAGTTGAAACCCAAGTCAGCCATTCCTTAGTTGTCTTGAATTTGCATGTCGACCATTCCTGGTACTATTACTGGTTCGTGCACATCTTGTTTGAGTCCTTCCACATTATACAACATTATTGAGTACCTCGTGTTGGTTGATGAGGGATGCCTTAATTCCCTCTTTCCAGCGGATTCCATCCCATCAACTTTAGATCATTTATCCTCGGATAGGATTCTAGAGTCATTTGAGTGCCTTGAGACTTACAGTCATCAGTGGTAGATTTTCTCGCCATCACCAGTTTTGGGAATCCATCAATGTCCCCAGATCGATGGATTCTTCCAAGTTTGACCTCAACACATTTATTTGCACTTGCTAGATTGCACTTTAGTACCTTGATTCCCATTTTCATTATCGGTGGGTGATCTCGCGTCTGTTAACGGTATACATCAATGAGCTGTAATCAAACAATGGACTACTATGTTCGACCTCGACACCTCTATTCACATAGTAGGACACATACTCGTAGCAGTTTGTGTAGAATACTTTCCAGATTGGTAGCATTACATATATTCTACCTCCTTGATTGTGCTAGTGTTCATGAGATTTCAGCTCTCGTGACTTGATTCTAGTGTATGTCAGATATCTTCAGCCATTATCGAGATATTGATCCATTGTATATCTTCAGCTTTCATGGATATCTAGATCCTTTGTATATCTTCATCATGGAGATTCTGATCTATTATATATTGTACGTGGAAATGACCACACATGTCATATTTTGTATCATGCCTATTCATGGCCATTGTACTCTTATGTATCCGGGACTGCTATATGTATTTGCAGTCATGTGTAGAGATTGATTATTGTACTATATTGATGGATGGTTGTTTCTTCCACCTTGTTCTTCATCACTCCACTTCTAGGATGGATTTATAATTTATTTCATCCATCATGTAACCCCTCTGACCTCACACATTAGGGGAAATATGTTACAACTGATTTTACCACACATGGTTGATCACACTTTTATGGCCTTCCCTGTCCTTCTGCAGACTCTTTAGACCCCATGGACCATTTTTGTACCTCTAATGTTTCCAAGATCATCCCTAAAACACCTATTATTTGTTGTACATGAATTTTAATCCCTTTATAATATATATATGCAGATATTACCCTTAAACCCGCGTACATCGGGATGTGTGCAAAAGGTCAAATATTTTTGGAGTTTTCCTTAATGTGGATCCGAGTGTCTTGTCTCTTGGCCTTCCATATGCCTCAAGATTGCTCGGATTTGACCATCCATTACCCCATTGAAGCACTATATAAGGAACCCCTTAGATACATTGAATAAGGAGGAATTGAAGAGCAAAAAAACTATAGTTCATTGTTGTCGTAGCTTGCTTGTACTTGAGTCTGCATCCCTTTGTCCCTTGGAGCACTTTGTGTTATTCCAAAGCATGTATTTTCTTTGGAGATTTCTATCAAGAGATGGAGGATTGAGGTGGTGGAGACCTAGGTGGAGGACTCAGTTTCTCTGGTTCGCAGGCATGCCGACAGAGGTTGTCACTTATGTAATCTCTGATTTTATTAATAGAAATATCGTTTCCTGTCCAATAATGGGCATTTAAATCAATATTGAATCCATGGATGCGTTTAATTGCTTATGCATTATTGATTATATATGATAGAGTAGGCTTAACACTATATTATATAGCATGCTTGACTTGTTTACTATTGCTGAGAGTAAATTGTTAAACCAAGCAAAATTGGAAAAAGCTCAACGGGGATCTACTTCAACCATCTGGAATAAGGTATGTTTCGAGATCCTTTAGTGTTATATGTTTTATTTCTCTTTGATATTGGGAAGGGATTGATTTCTATGGTTTCTCTGTTTGCTGTGGTACACCCCAAGCCATAGGAAGTTTTCCTTGTAACACTCACGGTACCTTGAACCCCTTCTCAATTTTAGTACATCTTTTTGGTTGGATGAAGGTCTACTATTGTCACGCCAAAACTCCTGCACCGGTCCCTTTACCACATCAATGAGATTCATATCGAAGTGTGGCAACCTGCCAACATAAGACCAGACATTTGTTTCACCAGAGTCAAGTTGTTCTGTTCTAGAACAATATGTACAAAGTGCTTTGATATCCAATCCTACAAATTTGCATGTAGGCTTAAGAAGGCTAAGGAAATTGGTGCTTTTGTTCACAAATGATTGTGACAACACACGATGAGCTGCATTGTGATATTTTGAACGAGATTTATTTCCAATAGTACTAAATCCATCTACTAAAATTCTCTCAACATGAGAGCTTGGTTCAGATCCGCTTAGCATCTTTATCCTTAATTGTTTTCCTAACAACAGTCGTAGACCTAGATTTTAACAATGATATAAATAAACAATGATATAAATAATCTACATTTCTCTCCATCACATTTAGAATCAAAATAGTTGAAAAGTATCTATTGAGAATGATATGCAATGCTGCATTTAGACAACATACCTTCAAGTGAACCAATGAGACTTTCATCGATCTGTCTATGTTTTGGAGTTCTTCAGCATGAAGTTGCTAATTGAGGTAGGGAGGTTGGAACTGCACCCTGTACTATATCACCCAGTCGGTCTAGGGTTTGAACATGAGCTTCATGTCCTTCCATGTCTTCCTTTTGGTCAGACAGTGGTAGTTGGAAATCCTCTTGGGTGTTATGAACAACATTGTCTTCTTCGAGCATACGTTTGACATTCAACGTCTTTCTAACTTCGTCACTTGTATGCCCACATCCAACTAAATTTGCAAAGGTATTAGGTTTCATTGATGTGCACCTATGTTTTACTCCTTGATCAGTGCAAGAAGTGCTCGTTCTTCTACCAATATGGATAGCAAAGGCCCTTTGAGCGAATGCTTTTGTCTTTCTTGATGTGGATTGGGAGGAAGAACTGTGGCATCCTCAACAACCAGAATTGGTTGATTATTCATAGAGTATCTTCGATTGGTCATGTCATTTCTTTTCTTCTCTCTAATTTCTTCAAGGATTTCATTGGGTATCCTCTTCCTTGTTGATTTTCTTGCTCGATTGCGTGAATTTCCCATCACCTCAATGAGCAATGATATATGGTGATCCTCAATGGGAGATTACCCAAGCTTGGTTTCTTTCTTAAATCTCAATTGTCTCTTTGGGAGGAAGGTTTCCTTTGCTAGCTACTCAATGGTACTCTTCAATGGGAGACTCCCCAAGCTTGGTTTCTTTATTGCTCAATTGTGTCTAGATACTCTTCAATGGGAAATTCCCCAAAAGTTGGTTTCTTTCTTTGTCAATTGTGTGTACATACTCCAGCACAATGACCAAGTTAATGTTTCCTTTGATAGCTCCTCAATTGCAAGAAAGTTAATGGTGGAGAATATCTATGGTGCTCCTCAATTGGAAATTCCCCAAGCTTGGTTTCTTTCTTGCTCAATTATGTCTACATGCTCCACCACAATGACCAAGTTAATGTTCCCTTTGCTAACTCCTCAATTGAAAGAAAAACAATGGTGGAGATGCTCTATGGTCATCCTCAATGGGAAATTCCCTGAGATTGGTTTCTTTCTTGCTCAATTAATTCTTTATTTCTTGCTTCTCAATGTATACCATGCTCCGAGAAATACTTAGACACTTGTGATGGAGATGCTTGATGTCAAAAAGAAATTTTTCTGTGATAATATAGTGAATAAGAGAATGTTCATGCAGTTTCTGCAATGTGAATTTTCGCGTGGAATATGATAGAGTGTTTCTCGGACAAGGACTGGTGCTGTTTATACTGAGACAAAACGTGCATGCATTATTGTTAACAAAAATAGGGATGTGTTTTGATCAAATAAAATGGATGTGCGTTTTAATCTAATAG
>LPNX011019185.1:53404-69043 GCA_001517045.1 Pseudotsuga menziesii | reverse complement strand
TTTATTATTGGAAAAATAGTCGTGCACTAGTACTATACATTCTCTATATGTCTACTAGTTTTCATAAATTTATTCCATCATTTAGTCACTCAAAGGTTGCACCGACAAAAGCATATACCTTATAATTTGTCCCAAAAATAAAAAAGTGCCTGTTAACAAATATGTAACTTTAAATAGTTAACAACATTTTCAATAGAAAAAAAATTATATATTTGGAAACTTCATTCAATTTCTTACATTTCTTGTTTTTTACTCATCGCAAGATTCATTGTGTAAGTGTCTCAAAATATCCATGTAAGTTGATGGATGCCTGTTTTTTAGTTTTCTGTTGCATCTAACGCGTCAAAAGAGACCCTTATTAGCTTGCACACACCCTATTAATCCATTACATTCATTTTGACTTTCTTGTCAAAATATTTTAAAAAATAATTATTCCAAGTAATAATAAATTACAATTATTTGATCAATTACATTGTATATACTTATCAAAGATTTACACAAGGTTTACTTGAGTTATGCACCCTCCCCAAGAGTGTTGTACCCTCATACCCTCATAATTCCTTACACACAAGACTAAGGCAACTAGCAACTAGCCACAAGAAGATGAGAAGTTGGGCAGGACCTCAAAGTTTATGACCTTCCCAAGCATTTAACATTTTAAGGATTCCATGTGTTAATAACATAAATAGCATTTTTTTTGTAGTGAGTAGATTTTCTTGCAAAGACAATTTCGTGGTCTGTCTTTATGGACCGAGTTTTTTTTTTGGAGATATTGTGGTTTGGGAACACTCGCCTTGTGTTTTCTTATAGTGTACTATTATTTTGATGTTGTATGTTAAGAAACTGATTTTATTAACTCATATTATGTTGACGCTTTTATTTTTTTCTCATATATACAGAAATGCATATCTACAAAATGTAATTTTGTTTTTTTTCAGATGATATAAAACTATGATTTTTTTTCCAAAGGAAAAAAAAAATATAAATAGAATTTATTTCTCAATCAAAATTATAGAAAAAAATGAAATCAAATAACTACACATAGAAAGAACTCAGCTATCATTCCAATATACAGCTCCTCTCCAAATATTTAATCACTAGAAAAGTGTCAAGAAGTTTCGGAAGGAGTATGGGACTAGTTGCATTCATGGCATCATCACCAAAATGAACTAAGGATATACAATTCTGTGAAAGGAACTACAGATACTTAGAGAACAACCGTTTGATAATTTTCTTTGTAAAGGTATCCCTCCATCTTTTACAAATATTAAACAAATAACATTGTGGAAAAGTTGAACCTCTGCTGAATCACATAATTCAATGAGAGAATAAATAAAATTGTTTCTAAGGGAAATAATATGACTCCATATTTCCATCCTCATGTATAAAATTAAAAAAAAAGCTTATAATAAAAATAAAAACATTTCCTAATCGAAACCAAAACCTATTATTTTCTTCCACTATGGCTGCCTTTCCCTAATCCTGTATTTTATTTCACAAAATGACCACCTCTCCTTCGCTCACATACCTTTCACCTCCGCTCAATATCACCCTTTTACAACAACTAGATACCCTTTAAAAAAGTACAACTTCCGTCTCCAAAAAGGGTATCGAATCCCCTCGAAAGAATCCCATGCCAAGCTCTCCTCCCATCTTCCAAAATCACCCAAAGTATATCTCTTTGCAATAGCTCTTAACCTTGTTTTAAAATTCTTTAAAGCACTGAACTAAACTTCTAATGCATATAATAACTAATTTAAAGTATATCTATTTGCAATAGAATTATAGCTCTTAACCTCTTTTTAAAAAAACTTTAAAGCACTGAACTAAACTTTTAATGCATATAATAACTAAACTTTTAATGCATATAATAACTAACTAAATTAGAATGATGACAACTCATGTTATAATAATTTCCACCAATTAACTTGTATAAGTCATCATGTTTTTACTCATGTGTATGCACATCATTGTTTATGACGACTTTCAATTATTAATAATGTCTTAACTTGCCAAAATTATAATTATAATAATATTTAGTATCGATTATTTTGCTAATTTATAAGTCACCTGATCGCATAACTTGCCTATGTCTTAGACATCATTAGAAAGACACCTAAAAATTTAGGTGATCAAGTAAGCATCAACAATTAAATATTATTTATGTGTTGTAAACAAAATATGACTTTAATTATGTAGATCAACATGGCTTCCTAGTCATCCTCCCTCTCCCTAATGAATTCATGCCCCAATTACCTTGTATTGTTAATTACTAAAAGATACCAGTACCAAAGGGGATGTTACAATGGGTCTATACCATTATTATCTTATTTAATCTTACCTTAAAAAATGATAGGTCTTTAAAATTATTATTTAGTAAAGCTTGTTTTTAATTTTAATAATAGCAAAAGAAAATAGTGTCTATTTGTTAAACTCTTTATCACATTTTTCATTAAATGTTAAAGTTAGTTTCTTTGCTAAATTCTAAAAATTGGAATATTATCATTTTTATATATTACACTTATTTTATAATATTTTATTTTAATTATTATTTTTATTCTTTAAACTTTAAATTTATTAACTTCCAATCATGACAATCTTAATTTTATTTTTATTAAGTTAATTTTGAATTGAATTTAATTAATTCTATATAAATATTGATTTTTACTTATAACCAAATAGTTTTATGATAAATTTAATCTTTCTATTTTAATTATTTGATCAAACTAATGTGTAACAGATTTAATTTCCACTTTTTTTCATGGTTTAAAAATTTGGCATAACATAATAACCAAATCATATTTTTTTATGTTATGTTGGTATAACATAATAACCATGTATCCAATTAGAAAATAACATTGAAGTTCATCCACAAATGGCAAGCACTACAAGCATAAAAACTATAAACCAACAATGAAATTACCAATTGTGTAGCTAAACAAGCTAGAAATGAAGCCAAAGAACAAACTGAAGGGTAAAATGGAGCATATATTTCATAATCAGTTCCTCAAATACACATGAGATTCATATACTTAGCTTATCAACAAGACAGGAGAGCTCCTCTAGCCAACCAAAAGTTGAACCTTTAGCTCTCTTTGTGACCTCCCTAAATACTATCTTTCAAAATTTAGGTAGAGTCTAAACAATAACTGCTTTTCAACCTACTCATCGAAATGGTTTTATCAAAATAGTAATTACAAAAGTAAAATATTCTTCAAAACATAACAAGTAACTGATTTTGCCAACAATGCTCATAGGTCTTTTGCAGCTTCTACTAACAAAGCTATCCCCTCTAAGGCTTGGGCCTTTCTCTTAGCTTTCTACTGCTCTGCTTCCATCTCTGCCATTCCTCTAGTAAGCTCTTCATTCTATTGCTGTAGATTTTTGATAGTCTGTTTTAATCCTGCAAATTGTAACTCTGTACTTCTTTTCCTTTTTAAGGCCTCTTTGGAGACTGCAATTAGTTGTTGATAGTGATTATTCACTTCTTCTAGGTCTTCTTTGAGTCTCTTATTAGCTATAATAAAACCATCACTTGTCTCTTGCATATACTCTACTTGATGTTTATTCTGCTTGATAATTCTTTGTAAATTTTCTTTCTCTGAGTCAAATGCCTTGCTTCCTATTGTACTTTGCAGCTCATTAGGAAGCCATGGAATGTTAAGTTTTTTAAAGATCTCCTCATCTTCAGGCAGCAGCTCTATAGAAGTATCATGAAAACTTGGGTTTTCTTGAGTAGCAGTTCCACCAGGAACATTTTCATCAATCAACAATTTGTTTTCTGAATAAGAAACCTCTATTTCATCTTTTTGTTGTTCTTTTAGCATTTGACCTCGTATTTCCAAAAACACAGCAGATAATTTGGTCTTAGTGAGGCTAGATTCTTCTTATGTTTTCAATGGTTTTTTCCTTTTGCTGTCACCCTTGCCAAAATCCAACTTTTCATCAGAGGAAGAAGTATCAATCATAGTTATCCCTTCTTTATTCAACTTAGGGTTTAATAATTTCTTCATGTTTAGCCGTAACTTGTTTTTGGATCTAGTCTTGGGTCTCCAACCTGGAGCAAGCTCTCCTACCATTTTTAAACTTTTTCCTTGATGAATGACAGAGGAAAATTCCTTAACCTTAAGCTGCTTTTTCTTTGGTATTGGTATCCTATCCTCTTGACCGTAAAACTCTTTTTTTGTTCCAACCCTAGTCTTATCAATGATAGTCAACTTATCCTCTTCCAACAAGTATGTTTCATCTTCAGACAAGACTGTAATTGGACTTTGCTTTTGGATTTTAGTGTTTTCTTCATCACCTGAAATCTTCTCTGTAAGTATAATCTCTTCATCAACGAATGTTTCTGCTGGTGCTTCATTCTGAACAGGCTAAGTCTCCTTGTGAATAAATTGCAAATTTTGGTTCTCACTATCATCTGGATGCTGCTTACATTCACAATCTTCTTTTGTAGGTTTTGCAACTTCCTCTAATTTGACACATTCTTGATCTTCAACCTTAACTTTTTGTCTTAGTTTTCTGATCAAGGTTTGTCCCTTATCAGCTGGCTTTCTGGTAGACTGTCCTTCTTGGCTATTTTGGAACGATGACCAAAAGAGAAAGTATTCCCATGTCTTTCCTTGTTTCTGCAGAACACTGTTAATAATAAGTTTAATAAGTCCATGGTGAAAGATGGACTGACTAGTGTGGTATTTGTGTTCTTTGATCATGTTGGACATTTTCGGCAAGCTCTTTAGCAGGAAGAAAGTCAAATTCATCTTTGATTCACCACTAAGGTGTCGAAGGAACCTGAAATGATACTTGAAAATGAAGGCATACCTTCCTTCACATGTAATGTAACTTTGTAGAACCTTAATAGGTTCTACCCATTCAGCTCTGAAGTTATGGATGGGCACTCCCTTGCCCCAATCTGGAACAATACCAGGAAAAAGATACCTTTTTGCATTGAAAGTAAATGGCACTTTCTTGAACCAAAGTTCTTCTTCATTTTTGACCCCTGTTGCTTCAGCCACCAAATCTGTAGTCAATTTGAACTTCAAACTATCAAATGATACTATATCTTTGTTATAACACTGAGCAAACCTGTGAGAGACTTCAGCATTATATCGATCAATCTTTTTAAAAAAGTTTAACCATCCAGCATTTTCAATGAGTTCAGCACATCTTGAAAATTTGTCTATCCAATTGAGCTCAGTGGGCTTGGCACTATTATTCTTCCCACTCCTCTTCATCTTCTGTGTGGTTTTTAGAACCTGTTAATAACTTCACAGCCTATTTTCTTCAAGTTTTTACAGTCTTGGCAGTCAATTTTACTTTGAACTCTCACAGGTGAGATTCAAGATATTTTGGTTCTTTTCATGATTTGACAATTATATAACAAGAGACCAAAATGTAGTAATAAATATAGCAATTAGTGTTTATGCTAAGGAACAACTAGCAATTAGCAAAAAATGGAAACTAAGACTAAGCAAAGATCTAAACTAATTGCTTAAAGGAAACTACACTAAAAAATTATGAAAAATGACACAACACCCTTCCCCCAAATAGGGGAAGTATAAAAGAAAGGAGACTTGCTCCTAGTAGCCCTTTTTATTAGTTTTTTACAATGATGATGTGTTCTTTACTTCTTGGAAGAACAAGTAAAAAAGGGGATTGAGAGAAGAGGGAGAGAGTCTTTTTGTTATTTTTCACTCCTTGCTTGCTTGAGGCCTTTGGGCTCTCCTTCACCTGCCTGAAACTAAGAGCTCTAGACATACACTTGTTATAGGATTAGTTGATAATAATAATAAAAAACCTAAAAATAAATCTACAAACTAGATAAAAACAACTACCCAAACTTACCGAAAAGAACGGAGAGAAGAGGAAAGAGAAAGGCAAGGCAAGAGAGGGGGAAAGGGAGTGAAAAGAGGACAAAAGGAAGTCAAAGAAGGCTAGAAACTAAGGGATAAAGAGGGCTGAAAATCAGAGAAAGAGGGCTGCAAATGAGGGTAAAAAAGGCTGAAAGTACAACCAAAAAGATGGTTTAAGAAGAGGATGGAAAGGGGCTGCAAAAAGTGAAGAAAGAGGGCAAAAGAAGGCTGTCCAAAAGGTACAAAAGTGAGGAAAAGTGGACAGAAAAGGATAGAAAATAATGGCTGCAATAAAAAAGCCGAAAAGGCTGCAAATAAAAAGGCCTAAAAGGTTGAAAATAAAAAAGGCATAAAAGGCTGAAAGTACAGCCCAAAAGATGGCCCAAAAAGAGGATGGAAAAGGGGTGCAAAAAGTTGAAAGAGGACGCAAAAGAGGGTTGTCCAAAAGGGTGAGAAGTGGGCAAAAGTGGACAGCGAACAAAGGGAAGGAATGGCTGCAAAAAAGAAGGCCTGAAAGGCTACCAAAAAGAAACAGGGTACCCAACCAGGGCAAAGGCTAAGTGAATGAATGTTCACTTTAGCCAAAACGTGCCCTAATCCCAAGGAAATAAAGATTTTATAAAAATTTGAGAGATGAATAATATGAAAGAAACACTCAAACCTATGGTATTTTGATGGGTTTTGGATTCTTTTGGATCTTGAAAATTTGGAAGTTTCCTTGGATTCGAGAGGAGAGGATGTGCTTGAGCTCAAACTCCTACTCACTTCAATGAGATGACCTACACAATTTAAACTCAATACTTGCAAACAATGGATTAGATAATGTATGTTTGATAAATAAAAATATAAAGAGCATGTCATACAATTGAATAATCGATGCTACTTTAATTCATAGAAAAAAGACCATAAAAGATAAAATTGTAACATCAAATGATCAATCTTACGTGCTTATAGAAGCCTTCTAAAGCATGAGCTATTATCCAATCCTAAGCAATAAAAGACAAAAATTGAAACGTTTCACCTCATTCGCCAATTGTTCATCCACACTCACACACCATGTATGCCTCCAAAGCCTTAAAATTTATTATACGGTTGCAAAAACAACGAGCATTACAATAATTCACCAGAGGTTCTTTGCATAAAGATCCATCCGAATAGAGCTAAAGGAGCCTCTATTTGTACAATGAGAGAGTGATAAAACCTTAAAACCAAAAAACCAACCCTGCTACATGGGAAAGCTGCCTGCTAGGTCTGGAAACCTACTTTGCTAGCCCTGGGAAGCCTACTGATGGTGTAAGCTTTAGTCTTCACCTTGATCAAATCACCGGATCAATGAGATCTCTCCATCTAATCTTTAGCTGGAGATGACATGTCTGATAACTGATAATAAATTAATTGCTCTCTTAATGATGACTGAAGCTGAGTTATGATAACTCCAATCATAATAGTGTTCCATGAGATGTCATTTAACCTTTTATTTTACTGAATTTGGATTAATTTGGAGATTTTTAGTTTTCTCCAAAATAATCATTTTTTTAATAAAAAACATTTTTTAACAAAAATCATTTTTTTACTCAAAATCACTTTTTTACTCAAAACTGACTTTTTTGAGTAAAAAGGCATTATGTGTTTGATTGTTGATCTAAAAGTTGGTTCTGACTAGCTCACTGATCAATAATGATTTTTGGATTAAGGTTAGAGCCATCAATCGCTGAATTCGGAGACTGGATCACGAATGGGTTTTTCCATTTAATTTATGGGAAAATTAACCCAAAAACTTGGGAAAAGTAATTAAAAAATAAAAAAATAGTTTTTCACTGTTCGAAAAAGATTTTTTCAAATTTTTTTTATGTGTCCAGATGACTTAGGACATGACCATCATCTATTTAAATAATGTCTAGTAGGCTTATAACACTCAGTTGGGCTCTAATAACCCCCCAAGGCCCAGAATTCAACATTGGGCATTCTAGCTTTGGAGGAAACGGGATAAAACCTCGTCAATTATACCCGGCTGAAGGCAAAGCATAATTGTTAGGGGAAAAAACTCCCTGGAATACCCTATTTGAGATTCTACGTCTCAGGAGACCGAACCACTCAAAAATATCCTACTAGCACATCTTATTACAAACCCCGTGGGGCCATGGTCAAAATTATTCAAATAAAAAAGTGACTAGCCAATATTGGCTAGACAAGCAAACGGATCAACTAATACACTGGAATCAGACTTTGAACAAGTTTGTCAACTGGCGGCTCCTCAGGTAACCCAACTATGGTACCAAAAAGTGGATAACATACTCCACACTCATCAATAATGTATCCCAGATACTGAACCTGGGTCAGGCCAAAAGTGCACTTGTCCAAATTGGCACACAACTTGTTTTGCCACAATGTTTGGAGGACCTGTCAAATGTGGTGGAGGTGCTCTTTCCAAGTCTAGATGAAGATCAGGATGTCATCCAAGTACACTACTACAAATGAGTTGGTGAATGGCCGCAAGATGTCGTCCATCAGTTTCATGAAGGTTGTAGGAGCATTCATCAGCCCAAAAGGCATGACCAACCATTTGAAAAGGCCCTCCTTGGCTTTGAAGGCAGTCTTCCACACATCGATCAATTCGATCGGTACTTGGTGATATCCATACTTTAAGTCAATCTTGATAAAATATTTTTCCCCTTTAAGCTGGTCTAGGAGGTCATCAATCCGTGGGATCAGGTACCTATTATGGATAGTGATCTTGTTCAGTGCTCGATAGTCAATACAGAGTCTCCAAGTGCCATCCTTCTTCTGTACCAACACGATCGGGCTCCCATGAGGTGATGAACTTGGCCGGATGTGACCCTTCTATAGCAGCTCTTGAATTTTCCACTTGATTTCATCATTCCCTAGAACAGAGTGTCGAGAGATCGATCCATTGGGCAGCGACGCACTTGGGGTCAGATCGATGGGGTGCTTGACCTGACAGTAGAGAGGCACCCTGGTGGGTGAGGCAAATGTGTCCTAGTACTCCTCCACAACAATGTCCATTTGTTGTTATCATGCGAAGGGGCCCTGTCTACAGGTTGTGGCCATGATCTTCTTCTTTCCATGAGGGAGGATCATCAAGAAAACAAACTTCCTATTTTTGGAAATGAGCTTACTGCATTGTTTTCAAGTAACCAAAAAGACAGTGGCAGGGGGTGGTACCTCTGGTATCCTGTACAAATTATTTCTCAATGTAATAATAACAGTGTGAGGCTAAGACTCATACACAACATGTCACTTCTATAAGTATGGTTTCCATAATAATACATCAAAAACATCAAGAGGGGCAATATCACATAATACCTCATCAGTGAAGGGCTTGATGCTGTAGGGAAGGTGGCACTGCTGGCTGACGTGGATATCTCGTCCTTGGTGAAGCCACCCGATGGTGTATGGCTGTGGGTGTGTTGTGGTCAACAAACCCAACTGCATCACGAACTTTGCTGAAATAGGTTCTTTTGGCTCCCACTGTCGACAATGAACTGTAGTGGGGAACCCTTTACCCACATCTGGGAGTGGAAAAGATGCTCCTCCTCCTCTGAATCTTCTGTTTCTTCCTTATTGATCTTCATGGTGGCAATGGTGGCATTGGGCTCTGCATCGATAATCTTCTTCCCTCTATCATTCCCCTTCTTGGGTTTTGATTCAATGTCAGAGTATGCATCTGATTCAGAAGCCTTTATTTTAGCCACCAGTGACTGCTTAGCCCGACACTCACTTGTGTTATGAGTGGGGCTCTTATGGAACTCGCACCACTTTACCGCTTCCTTCTTCAGATTTGTAGTGTTTCTCTTTGCTTGCAGCTTTGGAAAGTTTTCTTGAGTCACCATGCCTTGGATGTGTCCTTGGCTCTATGGTTTGGGGGCACCCTTCCCTTACTTCTGATTTGCAGATCCAAAGTCTCGCTTTTTCTATTTGAATTTTTGCTCAATTTTGGAAGCATACCGATATGCTGTACCAAACGAGGAGATGTCGGGGAACTCCATTTCCTCCTAAATGTATCTATGTAGACAACTACGGTACTTTAGCACCAAATGTTTCTCTGAATCTTTGATACCCAACTTGGTGTGTAGGGTATGGAACAGATTCATCAGCCCATGCACATCTTGATCTCTTTGTTGCCGCAACGTAGTCCATTAGATGTACTTGTCCTCATAGCTCCCCACCAGATAATACTATCCCTTTATGGCATCTTAGAAAGAATTCCAAGTGGGTACGGCTGAGAACAGAGAGGATTCTTCCTCATCCTTTCTCTCACAGTAGGTTTCCCACCAGTCCTTGACATGGGGGCTAGATTTGAGTAGAGAAAAAGTAATCTTTTACCGGTCAGAAAAGTCATGAACTGAGAAATACCCTTGTATTATATTAAACCATCTATCTATGGCATTTGCATCCATTCGACCATTAAATATGGGAATGTTGAAGTTTACTTGTACCTTAAAAGGGGTTGCTCCTCCAGAGTGGCTGCTAGATGCAGATGCACCGCCAGTGGGAAGTCATTGAAGGATCTAGGCGAAGTTATCCATCATCGCGTTCCTTTGTTCTCCAAGCACCTCCTTGAGCAAAATTTTTAAAGGATCTTCTCTGCCCTCATCTTTCTTTTCATCCCCCATGGGTGGCCATCAGGCTTTGTGAGGCTGATCTTGCAAAGGTTCAACCAGATCGAGCCCCAACTCTTTATACCCTGCCCTTGTTGGGGACATGCAAAGAAGGATCAAGAAAGAGCAGTTTGCTCTGATACCACTAATATGGATTTATGCAGGAATGCAACAGAATACACAAATAACCATAAAAAAAAATATGCAGTGGAAATAACACTTCATTTCATTAATCAATAACTGAAACTTGTTTACATTCAGAATGGAAATAAACTAGCTATAGTGCTAGTAGCTTATCTCTAAGAAGAGATGTGGTGGCTACATGCCTCTGACTCTGTGTTACAATGAGGCTTGAAGGCCTATATATTATTGAGAAACAATGGAAACCATACACATCCAAAAACCTAACCTAAGAGGTGAAACACCTTAATGTGGGCCTCGTTGGGTAACTTGCTACATCAATTTCCTGGGGTCGTAACTTTAGCATACTACCTCTGTTTGATGTGCATGATACATCGTTCGAAAGATTTATTTAAGGAATACATCCATAAATGGAAAATATTGAGTTCAAAACAGTCTCATATTTGCCTGACCATTCAATGCATAAAAAAGCGTCGTTTAGGGCCTCAAAACGGAAATGGATTCGGAAGTTTAGGACCCAAAAACTGCCAAAAATAGTAAATTGTGATACAATTTAGGAAACTAGAAAACTGAAAGAAACAATGGTGGGGGTCCAAGAGGAATAGGTGGGTGGCCACCAATATCCTCCTGGATCATTTCCCTTCCTGAATTCATCTCGTGAGTGGTTCTGGTAACACCTCTTCCTCCTACTCCTGTGAGATGAAGAGCCCAAATCTTCAATGGATCTTTCAGAGTCAGAAGACCCACTAGGAGATCTATTCCTTTTATTCTCATGAGAGGAAAAACTTGAACCATCAATGGATTGTTTAGATTTAGACGACCCACTAGGAGATCGCTTTCTTCCTCTAGCAGTGTTCTTACTTCCTTCTGGCTTTACTGTCTTGTCCCCAGAGTTCATCTTTCTCTGATTGTCAGCCAAACTATGCAATATGGTTGCATTCAGTAGATTCCACTCCTCCTGAGCCTTAATCTTTCTTTCATTGTCTACTCTGTAGCACTGTATCTCCACCATGAGGCTTGTCATGGTGGCTGCAAAGTATGGGGGACTATCTTGAAACCTTCTTCCATTAGACTCTATCTCATCATTTCCAATTTTGACATTTTCCCCCATAGCATATTCCTCATGTGCATTGGGGTAGCATGCATAATAATTCATATTGTCCAACCTCATGACCAAACCAACTATTCAAAATCGTACTGCCCTTTCCAAAGGTGACTATAATTCTGCAAAAATGTGTTAGAGAACAAAACTGTTAGATATAAACAAAACCAAAATCACTTACCCACTTCCAATGGTATTTTTTCTCTGTTATGTGGCCAACAATACGTTGGAACTATTAACCAACATCTTTGTAACTATCCAACTTGTCCCATCGAGGCCCAATACTGTAACCACTTTTCTTTCCGGCCCATCTAGGCCCAACGCTGCAACCAACAACTCTAATACCACACCGTAGTGTACTACAAGTTGGTATCAGAGGGTACTCTTATCTTTTTAATGACTGATTTCAAGCCATCTAGGCCCAATACTGTAACCCATGGATTTGATACCACACTATCATGTCCCCTCCCACCCCGAAGGAGAGAACGCAGCCCAAATCTTCTACCTAAGTTACCTATCTCTGATTCTGCATTTGTATGATGATTCATGATTCTTTTTTTTCTTTAAATATCTACACAAGAAATAATTTCTCCTTATAACATTCTGATCCATACTGTGTATAACTCTTTATCTTCCCCAATTGCAGAGAGATCAAATGATGGAGAATCATCCCGGAGAAAATCAACGGTGCGGAGAGCTTCACTTATGGAATCATAAACATATAAAAATTTCACTCTTGCACCCCTCATCCCACGTGCCACATTCCTCATTCCGCATTCTAAATTCCACATCCCGCATGGTGAATGGTCATTGCGGAGATCAAAGTTTTAGAAATCAAAATTTACCATAGTCATTTTCCCAATCTACATCTCGCAAGTTGTGGAAAGGAAATTACAGAAAGCAGATTTTGCCAAACGACATTTCCGCATCCCGCATCTTGCAAGTTGCGGAAAGGGGATTACGAAAAGAATATTTCTCCAAATGAAATTTCTACATCCCACATCCCACAGGTTGCGGAAAGGGAATTTTACAAGGGAAAATGTGGAGTCCAAACTTCTGCAAGGCGCATTCTGCATCCGGCATCCCGGAGGTTGCGAAAAAAAGTTGCGAAAGGAAAACTATGCAGAAATTCGATCTTTTCATGAAAATTGTTAAGTATAAAACTAATTTCCAACACCCAGGTCATCACCAATCCGGTCGATCTAACTTCATAACACCTTATAAAATTCATTGAATTAATTACACACATAGATGCATCATTCATGAAATATACAGTTGAAACACAACACATTTCATTCAAGCATTAATCATTCCATAATAATTTACAAACAAGTGTAGTTGCAAGGATTGAAACACAAGAGATACTTACCTTTATCAGATGATTGTCCCATAATTGGATATGTCATTGCAACGTTCCACCCAAATGATAGGCCAGTCTGCTCATCAATATCTTAGCAGCACTACCACCACTGAGCTCGGCATGATTTCCCCAAGGAATAAGGAACACTAGTAGACTTCCTGATATCCAAGGATACAATAAAACTCAGCCAAGCCAACATAGTTGGGTTTATCATATGTACATATGCATTTATTTAGACATATCCAAAGTTTATACAAGTCATATCCAAGCCAATAGATGGGTTTATCGGGCTACCAAACAAGCCATCCTTCCAGTTGGGTTTATCAGTCTTACACAGACAATGATTTACACTTAGCCAAAATTCACATGAGACACAACCAAGCCAACATATGGGTTTATCAGGCTACCATCCAAGCCATCCTTCCAGTTCAATTTATGTTTAGTGTTTTTCTTTCGAGATCCTTTAGTGTTATATGTTTTATTTCTCTTTGATATTGGGAAGGGATTGATTTCTATGGTTTCTCTGTTTGTTGTGGTACACCCCAAGCCATAGGAAGTTTTCCTTGTAACACTCACGGTACCTTGAACCCCTTCTCAATTTTAGTACATCTTTTTGGTTGGATGAAGGTCTACTATTGTCACGCCAAAACTCCTGTACCGGTCACTTTACCACATCAATGAGATTCATATCGGAGTGTGGCAACCTGCCAGCATAAGACCAGACATTTGTTTCACCAGAGTCAAGTTGTTCTGTTCTAGAACAATATGTACAAAGTGCTTTTATATCCAATCCTACAAATTTGCATGTAGGCTTAAGAAGGCTAAGGAAATTGGTGCTTTTGTTCACAACTGATTGTGACAACACACGATGAGATGCATTGTGATATTTTGAACGAGATTTATTTCCAATAGTACTAAATCCATCTACTAAAATTCTCTCAACATGAGAGCTTGGATCAGATCCGCTTAGCATCTTTATCCTTAATTTTTTTCCTAACAACAGTCGTAGACCTAGATTTTAACAATGATATAAATAAACAATGATATAAATAATCTACATTTATCTCCATCACATTTAGAATCAAAATAGTTGAAAAGTATCTATTGAGAATGATATGCAACGCTGCATTTAGACAACATACCTTCAAGTGAACCAATGAGACTTTCATCAATCTGTCTATGTTTTGGAGTTCTTCAGTATGAAGTTGCTAATTGAGGTAGGGAGTTTGGAACTGCACCCTGTACTATATCACCCAGTCGGTCTGGGGTTTGAACATGAGCTTCATGTCCTTCCATGTCTTCCTTTTGGTCAGACAGTGGTAGTTGGAAATCCTCTTGGGTGTTATGAACAACATTGTCTTCTTCGAGCATACGTTTGACATTCAACGTCTTTATAACTTCGTCACTTGTATGCCCACATCCAACTAAATTTGCAAAGGTTTTAGGTTTCCTTGATGTGCACCTATGTTTTACTCCTTGATCAGTGCAAGAAGTGCTCGTTCTTCTACCAATATGGATAACAAAGGCCCCTTAAGCGAATGCTTTTGTCTTTCTTGATGTGGATTGGTAGGAAGAACTGTGGCATCCTCAACAACAAGAATTGGTTGATTATTCGTATAGTATCTTCGATTGGTCATGTCATTTCTTTTCTTCTCTCTAATTTCTTCAAGGATTTCATTGGGTATCCTCTTCCTTGTTGATTTTCTTGCTCGATTGCGTGAATTTCCCATCACCTCAATGAGAAATGATATATGGTGATCCTCAATGGGAGATTACCCAAGCTTGGTTTCTTTCTTAAATCTCAATTGTCTCTAAATACTGAAATTAAGGGGAAGATTGGGAGGAAGGTTTCCTTTGCTAGCTACTCAATGGTACTCTTCAATGGGAGACTCCCCAAGCTTGGTTTCTTTATTGATCAATTGTGTCTAGATACTCTTCAATGGGAAATTCCCCAAAATTTGGTTTCTTTCTTTGTCAATTGTGTGTACATACTCCAGCACAATGACCAAGTTAATGTTTCCTTTGATAGCTCCTCAATTGCAAGAAAGTTAATGGTGGAGAATATCTATGGTGCTCCTCAATTGGAAATTCCCCAAGCTTGGTTTCTTTCTTGCTCAATTATGTCTACATACTCCACCACAATGACCAAGTTAATGTTCCCTTTGCTAACTCCTCAATTGAAAGAAAAACAATGGTGGAGATGCTCTATGGTCATCCTCAATGGGAAATTCCCCGAGATTGGTTTCTTTCTTGCTCAATTAATTCTTTATTTCTTGCTTCTCAATGTATACCATGCTCCGAGAAATACTTAGACACTTGTGATGGAGATGCTTGATGTCAAAAAGAAATTTTTCTGTGATAATATAGTGAATAAGAGAATGTTCATGCACTTTCTGCAATGTGAATTTTCGCGTGGACTGTGAAACCTACGTGGAATATGATAGAGTGTTTCTCGGACAAGGACTGGTGTTGTTTATACTGAGACAAAACATGCATGCATTATTGTTAACAAAAATAGGGATGTGTTTTGATCACATAAAATGGATGTGCGTTTTAATATAATAG
>LPNX011019185.1:26262-51080 GCA_001517045.1 Pseudotsuga menziesii | reverse complement strand
GGGGGCAGGGGGCAGGGGAGGGCACTAATTGATTAGGGAGAAAGTAGTAGGGGGTGCTTTAGAGTTAGAGGTAGAGAGAAAGGGTTATGGGTTTAAGGGTGGGGACATACATGTGTTAGTGGTAAGGGTGGACATAGGCATGTGAGCGGGAGAGAGAGGTAGGGAGAGGAGAAGGGGGGTTAGTAAGAGTTAGGGGGAAGAGGTGAGTGGGGGCGGTTGTGCATAAAATAATAAAAGTATTGGTATAATTGACAAAACAAGAACTAATTGTAGTTTTTAAAAATGTGCAAATGTTGTTCTTTAATAAAATGAACATCCATTTTGTATCAATTTAAACATGCACACGTTATTATTAAATAAAACACACACTCGTGTTTCTTCAATATAATGAGCATGCATTATGTTTAAATTCAAATATGTATTCCCTCCAAATGATAAGGTCGAGCCACCCACCTGTGCTTGCATGGAATTCTTATGCCTATGTGTCTACTTCAGACTTTGCTTCAGATTCAACATGCCTATTCCTTGGAGTATGATAAACCTTGTCTAATTGAGCATTATACCCAAGTTTTCAATATGCTCGTGTTTAGCTGTTGGTTACAGTATGCTACACACCTCCATTTTTTATGAAATTTTAGAAACATATATGGTTCTTTTTGCAGATTCCAAATATGTAATTTTTAACAATAATACATAACCTTTTTGTATTTTTATTCTTATTTATCTTTTGTCATCACTCCTCAATTCAAAAACCACATTGTTAGTGTTTCATCTGTATCTCTTTCGTTTCTCAACCATTTCGAAAACAAATTGTATGGTGGACTAAAGAGCATCGACCTTTACATGCTATAAAAAACCCATTTCCAAATAATTGCATTAAGTCATTCAAATGCTGCACCTGCAATTGACATACAATTTTCAAGATTTGCTCACTTGGATAATTAATATAGATATATATATATATATATTATTTTTATTATTGGAAAAATAGTCGTGCACTAGTACTATACATTCTCTATATGTCTACTAGTTTTCATAAATTTATTCCATCATTTAGTCACTCAAAGGTTGCACCCACAAAAGCATATACCTTATAATTTGTCCCAAAAATAAAAAAGTGTCTGTTAAAAAATATGTAACTTTAAATAGTTAACAACATTTTCAATAGAAAAAAAATTATATATTTGGAAACTTCATTCAATTTCTTACATTTCTTGTTTTTTACTCATCGCAAGATTCATTGTGTAAGTGTCTCAAAATATCCATGTAAGTTGATGGATGCCTATTTTTTAGTTTTCTATTGCATCTAACGCGTCAAAAGAGACCCTTATTAGCTTGCACACACCCTATTAATCCATTACATTCATTTTGACTTTCTTGTCAAAATATTTTAAAAAATAATTATTCCAAGTAATAATAAATTACAATTATTTGATCAATTACATTGTATATACTTATCAAATATTTACACAAGGTTTACTTGAGTTATGCACCCTCCCCAAGAGTGTTGTACCCTCATACCCTCATAATTCCTTACACACAAGACTAAGGCAACTAGCAACTAGCCACAAGAAGATGAGAAGTTGGGCAGGACATCAAAGTTTATGACCTTCCCAAGCATTTAACATTTAAAGGATTCCGTGTGTTAATAACATAAATAGCATTTTTTTTGTAGTGAGTAGATTTTCTTGCAAAGACAATTTCGTGGTCTGTCTTTATGGACCGATTTTTTTTTTTGGAGATATTGTGGTTTGGGAACACTCGCCTTGTGTTTTCTTATAGTGTACTATTCTTTTGATGTTGTATGTTAAGAAACTGATTTTATTAACTCATATTATGTTGACGCTTTTATTTTTTTCTCATATATACAGAAATGCATATCTACAAAATGTAATTTTGTTTTTTTTCAGATGATATAAAACTATGATTTTTTTCCAAAGGAAAAAAATATATAAATAGAATTTATTTCTGAATCAAAATTATAGAAAAAAATGAAATCAAATAACTACATATAGAAAGAACTCAGCTATCATTCCAGTATACAGCTCCTCTCCAAATATTTAATCACTATAAAAGTGTCAAGAAGTTTCAGAAGGAGTATGGGACTAGTTGCATTCATGGCATCATCACCAAAATGAACTAAGGATATACAATTCTGTGAAAGGAACTACAGATACTTAGAGAACAACCGTTTGATAATTTTCTTTGTAAAGGTATCCCTCCATCTTTTACAAATATTAAAGAAATAACATTGTGGAAAAGTTGAACCTCTGCTGAATCACATAATTCAATGAGAGAATAAATATAATTGTTTCTAAGGGAAATAATATGACTCCATCTTTCCATCCTCATGTATAAAATTAAAAAAAAAGCTTATAATCAAAATAAAAACATTTCCTAATCGAAACCGAAACCTATTATTTTCTTCCACTATGGCTGCCTTTCCCTAATCCTGTATTTTATTTCACAAAATGACCGCCTCTCCTTCGCTCACATACCTTTCACCTCCGATCAATATCACCCTTTTACAACAACTAGATACCCTTTAAAAAAGTACAACTTCCCTCTCCAAAAAGGGTATCGAATCCCCTCGAAAGAATCCCATGCCAAGCTCTCCTCCCATCTTACAAAATCGCCCAAAGTATATCTCTTTGTAATAGCTCTTAACCTTGTTTTAAAATTCTTTAAAGCACTGAACTAAACTTCTAAGGCATATAATAACTAATTTAAAGTATATCTATTTGCAATAGAATTATAGCTCTTAACCTCTTTTTAAAAAATCTTTAAAGCACTGAACTAAACTTTTAATGCATATAATAACTAACTAAATTAGAATGATGACAACTCATGTTATAATAATTTCCACCAATTAACTTGTATAAGTCATCATGTTTTTACTCATGTGTATGCACATCATTGTTTATGACGACTTTCAATTATTAATAATGTCTTAACTTGCCAAAATTATAATTATAATAATATTTAGTATCGATTATTTTGCTAATTTATAAGTCACCTGATCGCATAACTTGCCTATGTCTTAGACATCATTAGAAAGACACCTAAAAATTTAGGTGATCAAGTAAGCATTAACAATTAAATCCTATTTATGTGTTGTAAACAAAATATGACTTTAATTATGTAGATCAACATGGCTTCCTAGTCATCCTCCCTCTCCCTAATGAATTCATGCCCCAATTACCTTGTATTTTTAATTACTAAAAGATACCAGTACCAAAGGGGATGTTACAATGGGTCTATACCATTATTATCTTTTTTAATCTTACCTTAAAAAATGATAGGTCTTTAAAATTATTATTTAGTAAAGCTTGTTTTTAATTTTAATAATAGCAAAAGAAAATAGTGTCTATTTGTTAAACTCTTTATCACATTTTTCATTAAATGTTAAAGTTAGTTTCTTTGCTAAATTCTAAAAATTGGAATATTATCATTTTTATATATTACACTTATTTTATAATATTTTATTTTAATTATTATTTTTATTCTTTAAACTTTAAATTTATTAACTTCCAATCATGACAATCTTAATTTTATTTTTATTAAGTTAATTTTGAATTTAATTTAATTAATTCTATATAAA
This sequence comes from Pseudotsuga menziesii, assembly GCA_001517045.1. Taxonomy (NCBI): domain Eukaryota; kingdom Viridiplantae; phylum Streptophyta; class Pinopsida; order Pinales; family Pinaceae; genus Pseudotsuga; species Pseudotsuga menziesii. The sequence goes on along the minus strand of LPNX011019185.1, from coordinate 47,479 downwards.
TATTGTTTTTTACTTATAATCAAATAGTTTTATGATAAATTTAATCTTTCTATTTTAATTATTTGATCAAACTAATGTGTAACAGATTTAATTTCCACTTTTTTTCATGGTTTAAAAATTTTCCTCACTCCTCAATTCAAAAACCACATTGTTAGTGTTACGTCTGTATCTTTTTCATTTCTCAACCATTTCAAAAACAAATTGTATGGTGGATGTCACATGCCCCAATTTGCAAAAACAATTTTACATTATTTGAGGAACATTATGTTAAATTTTATGCTAAGTTGTAATTGATGACAAGTGGGGTCAAGAATATTTAATGTAAATTCAGAATATTTTATTTATAAATAAATAAAGGCGGAGACAACAGCTTAGGAGAGCTATTAAAAGAGTGTTTACTGGTCAAATTGGTGGAGGAGACTGGGTGGAGAGCAAACTAACATGTGGCAGCATCCTCAAACCACTTCCAACTGTTGTAGGTGGCAACCTCCCTATATTTGTTGTCATGATTCCCCAAAAAAGTGGAATTAGAGCAGGTGGCTCAATTAATGAAAACTGACCCATAAGACCTAGGCATCTCTATAAAATTTCCCACTGAAGAGAGCCAAGACTACTCATTCTAGAGAAGTGATCATTCAGGGTGAATGAATTTACGTAAGAGAAATTCAATGGAGGGGAATCTGGAAAGTGTTTGAGGGAATAACTGCTGAGATTGATCTAGTTGCAGTTTTTATGTGAAGATCATATTGCTGAGAGCAGATTGTTTTTACTGAGGCATTGAACCAGTCAGGTGACAGAGGGTTCTATAGTTGCATTCTCCACCCAATTCTCAGCCAAGAAGACCAGGAATAGGCTCAAGGGTCCTGAGGAAGCATTGTTTGAGCGCTCTCCAGGAGATTTGTAGGGACGAACGACCTCCTCAAGCTATTGTCATCTTGTCCTCAATAGGTTCTATGTTACTTTTACTATCTTAGTTTATCTACTATATGTATGTTAAAAGTTCAGGGTTTTGCGAAATGTTAGTTTCAGTAAATTTTTAGATTATTTATAGAAATGAAAATAGTTAGGGAAATAATGAAATAGAAAGAAATTAAATTTATAAACTATGTTTTTTCACACCTGGAAACCAGGTCATAATCTAGCATAGTTAGACTGTGTTAAGTAAATGAAATCATTCTTTATGAGAATGAAAATAGTAGATATGATTTTGTATCTGTAGGTAAACAAAGTAAATTTTATTTCAATGTTTAAAGAATTCCAAGAAAAAGCATTGTTAGGGTTTGTTTATACTTATTGTTTTACTTAGACTAACTAAATGATAATACAGGTAAATGAAATACTAAAATACACTAGTACCACAGTATTAGTATACTGATAGGAAATAAAATTTTATAGGAGATAATAAATAATCTTCGAGAAAGTATATAAACAAGTTAAGAACCAAACAATATTCAAATATTAACTTGATCTTAATTATTAACTTAATAAAACCAAATTAGGATTTCATATATAAACCCTTCATTTTTGTAAATTAAAAAAAGTTGTAGAGTTAACATTGTTTTCTTTACAAAAGCACAAAATAAATATAACTTACAGAGTAGCAAATCAAATAAATGTGTACGTAAACAATACACAAATTAAACTAAGAGTTATATATATATGCATTATAAAATTTAAAACTAGATAGGTTTATAACCTGTGAAAACCTAACGGTCGAAACCCTTTCGACTATTAGATTTAAATACATAATAACCCTGTAAAGAAATACAACCAGTTACATTGCTAACTATGAAACAAAAATAATAAGAAAGCTATGAACTATGCAATTAGACTGACCACGGTCTTTTTCCTTAAATAAAATATATTTATAAATCTTTTAACAGTAAATTAAACAAATTATTTACACGTTAACAAAACCACAGTCCAAATCTAAAGGTGAAACTAGAGCAAAACGAGACAGAGCTCAAATAAAAGCTCAAATCTTAAGCAATTATTTAGAAAAAAAAAACAATTGTATTACATTATCAAGCCGCAATGATAAATCGTTAACCAAAAACTAAATACATATCACAGCTCAAGAGCCAGAGCTACCCAGCAAACACCGCATGGGTTTTCAACCTAAAACTGGAGTAATAACAAACTAAACATTTTAACCAACGAAGAGACCGAAGCTAGGCTTCCAAGCATTGTAAACTTGCTTCCAACAACCATCATCGTAAGTAGGGAAAAACCCTCATCGAAACGAGGGATTACCGGTTGGAGGCCACAAGTTCACCAGAGCTTGAGGTTGCATTTATTTTCCCATTGAAGGTTGGAGCCGTTGCAGGTTCCTGCACAAAGCACATTTTCGAGCTTTAGAACAAGACTCGGCTCATAAGTATAAACCCTAATTTAAACAATACTTCTAATAAAAGAACTTTTTCATTTTAAAAATCAAATATTACCTGCGAGAAGAAGAGAGTCAAGTCATGAAGAAGTTGTCACCAGCATAAGTAAAATGCACAAAGGAACAAGCAAACCATTATGCCGATCCTGTGACGGAGGTAGAATTAAACAAACTCAAAACTCCACAAAACCATGGCAAGGAACAAGTAATGATAGAGCTAAAACCATGTAAATGCCTCGAGCCAAGCGTTTAAGCAAATACCACTTGCACAATATCGCTTACACCCAAGAGAGTTCAAGACTAAAAGACTGGGTATCGAGACCACTTAGTATCAAATACAAGTTGCGAAGCAGGCAAAGAGAAGGAACAGTCTCTCATGGTAGCAAGGAAAACTACACAATGCAGCCGCAGGCCGACAAAACCCTCAGAGTCAAATGCCAAAGGAATAGGGTTCACATTCTTTTTAAGTCGCCAATGCATGGAGGAGATCAGACCATGTGCCCTCCAAATTATTTAACCATGCGAGGGTCATGTCTATAGTCAACCCTACGCTATCAAATACAAACTTATCATTGCTCATAATTTAAAACTATGCAATCGACTATTGAATAAATACATATATGATTTGTAAATCAAACTTATATCATTTACAAATCGAACTTATATCATTTGCAAATTGACCAGATTAAGGCCTGCTATGAGTTATAATAAAGAATATATGTCATCGACTATACATTATATGTGCATAAACTTTGTTATTAATACAATCACGAAGTTCAACCATAGTATAAATGTAACACCCTGTTTTTGACCCCGTTGCATTAAATGTACATGATGTATATATTGTAAATGATCATGGTATGGAGCTAAAGGCCAAGGCCCCACCATTGACCGGTCATGCTATGTTTTGGATTTAATTTTCACCGATTGTATATCGAGGCACACGGCATATATTATGTTGGTCATCATGTAAATATGCATTTATAATTAATTAAAATGAACACAAACAGCTACGGTCGTGGCAACCAAATCGAAAGGGGCATGATTTTCACAAGGATAAGGATGTGGGGAAATTTGTCAAACCTTGGCCAATGAGGGAAATTACCCATGTGTCTTCTCACTTTGTTTATTCCAACCTCTATCATTAAGAATTTATACTGGTAGCTGGGGGAAGTTATGGCAGTTATTGTTTTGGGAGTGGGGTGGCAGGACTGTCAGTCCTAGCCTACGCCCTTCATTCAATTCGTCCTCATCATTCACATGGACCTCCCATTCTCTCCATTATGCAGGTCTCCATGATTTTGTCTATTTTTTTTCTCCTCACCCATAGGCTCATGGTGGTTTTGGTCTCACACAGACATTTTCTTGGCTCCACGAGTTTGCTGAACACTCACCCGTGCCCAATTTCGCGTCCTCTCTATGCTTTGTTTGTTTTCCACCATTGCCAGTCCGTTATTCTTTTCCACGCACAGGAATTCTCCTGGTTTTTACCCATGCCATTTTCCTCCACAGATTTGTGAATGATGTAGTTGAATCCTTTCCCCATGGGTTGAATTGTGGGTTCTGCATTGATTGTTACTCATGCCCAGGCTGGGAGTCTGTAAATTCGCTTCCAGTGTGGTCTGTGTGAGTCTTCCTGTGGCTCAATTGCCTTGGACGGACTGTTGATTTTCCCCTGCTGTAAGTGTGTTTGCTGCTGTGTTTGGGAATTTTTTGTATGTCGCTTGAGATTCGTTTTTCCCTGTTTAAGCTGTGACAGCTAAATGAGTTGCCCGAGTGCAATGGTTGGTCTTCGGACTATGAGAGGAGTAGAGATGTTGGCTTAGATTTGCTTGATAAACCTAGTGGCTGGAAACCACACAGACAGAGCTAGAGGGCTGGCCTTCTTCTCCATAACCCCTGAATAACACTGGAAGGGAATGCAGGGCCTGAGGGACTGTGTAGCAGAGAAGGGACTGATTCCTTGTGTTGGGTGTCTTAGAGGTCAGGCTAGTTCTGGTGTAGGTGTTCTTGGCTCTGCAATGAGCTCACCAGCTTAGCAATTTACCTTCTCCAGCTCCTTAATGGCCTGATAAACCCAAATCTGTTGGCTTGGCTGTGTGTTTTGGATATCCTTGGCTATGTGAAAGCATGCTAGTTCCCTTATTCCTTGGAGAATCATTCCCATCTCGGGGGTGGAAGCGCTGCTGAGAGATTAAGGAGCACGCTGGCCTATGGTTGGGTGGAACGTTGCAGCGGCGTAGCTGGTTGCGGATCGAGTTCATCATAAGATAAGTGATCTTCTTTATTTTGCCTCTGCAATCCTGATTACTGTTAAATTGATATGATGAATGATGTTGAATGAATGCTGTAGAAATGTATGTTGTTTCCGCTGTGCATGGAAAATGATTGCATCTATTCATGATAAATGTTCAATTTGCATGTTTAAGCATTTTGTTTAGGCAAATTTTTATGCATACATATGTTCATGGGCTCTTAGCCCGGGCTTGAAGCTGGTAGTCGCGTCTTCCTTGCCGGTCGGAGGCATGGGGACGTGACAATAAATAATTACAAATAATGATTCTCATGTCTACTTTTCCAACAACCTTTGGGTGGTTTTTATCATTGTTTACAAAGTCAATTATATGATTGTTTGTGCTTTGCTTAATCTAGCATAACACAAGAACATCTTTTATAAAGTTTTTACTTTGATCTCAACCTTAGAATAGAAGTTTTTAGGTAGTAAATTTACCATAGTAGTTATTATAAACTACAACTAAGTATAGTGTGGTAACATTACCATAGTAATTCTACTATTGTGTAAACCATGCTTAGATTTAGTAAACAATAGGAATAACAATGATAATGTGTTTACCTTTAGTTTCGGCTTTATGGAAGTGGTGGTTAGGTAGTATTCCACCGTAAGATAATTTATCTAGATACAAGGAACCAAACTTATAATATATCATGGAAATTACCAGGTATTAAAACTACCTAAGGATATAAGTAAAAATTATTTTGGTATATTATAAAAATGATGTGGTATTGTATATTTTTACAATAATACTTGCAGTATGGTGATAACTTAGGAATTGAAGTTTATAACTTGATGTTTAGCAGCGTAAAAGGATTAGCATGATTGCATACAAACAACAGGTTGATAATTTTCATGACTAGTAAAGAAGAGACAAAGTAGAAATATGTAATATATTGGTAAACCTTACCTTTGAGATTTATAGTAGTACGCTCATGCATAAAAGGTAGTACATTTGAGCATTAAAAATAACAATAGCAGTATGAGCATGTTACAATAAAATAAACTAGATGTCAAAGAGCTTGAACTCTACGCTCACAGGAAGGATCTATTTGTTTAACTAAGTATGTTAAGGATAACAATATTTATGGCTAAACTATGATTACTGTCTTACAACCAAAACTATTGAAAGAAAAATTACTTTACCTCATCAGAGCCTTGATTTTAAATAATCAATTTATTTACTAGCATCTTAACATGCTACATAAATACTTCTCACTATCTTACAAAATAAACTCCTACTTGATCTTTCATTACCTGTTGAACCTGTAAGAACTAGTAGTCCATCTGCGTTAGCATAATTCTAAGTAAGTCCCGAATTTCAAAGATAGTTTTTCACCTACTTGCCAAAAGTAAATTATTAGTACAACTACAAGCAATCTAAATGCATGTCATTCTTATAAAACTTATAAAAAAATTAAATTTGTATTAGTTATTGTATTTAGAAACTAGTTAATACCAATTGTTAAAATGTTTCATTTTCCGCTAACCGCTAGCAGTTAGTAAACTACGTATTCAGACATTTTATGTTACTTTAAAAATTTTAAATTTTTATGAAATTTTGGGGTACTGACATGTGGTATCAGAGCACAAGGTTCAAACACTAGGCCTTGATGAAGATCAACTTGCTGATATGAAACAATGAATTTAAATCATTTTGTTGATGTTGTTTTCTTTTAATGTTACCAACAAATAAACTTGTTTCTGAGTTTAACCACATGTATGGAAAGACTGGAGGAATATGCGGAAGAGGAATATCCCTATAGTGAAAAAGATAATTTACAAAGAGAACCTATACAAGAAGACATAACCACTAATTCCTCAGAACTTTTACAAACATTAAAAGAATTAAAATCTGAAATGGAATCTGTTAAAAAAGAAAATGAGAGGATTCTAAGACATCAGGAGGAGCTGAATCAGATTCTAATCGAAATATTTCATACTAAGGGAAGGGGTAAAAGAGCTGATTCAGAAGATATAAGTTACCAACATAAGTATAAAAATACTAAGCAGATTAAAAATGAAAGTAGCTCATCTTCCGAAGTATTTGGTGATCAACGTAATTCTCATTATACTAGTGATAGTAGTGAGGATAACCACCATACTAGGAAAATGAAATATAAACCTTATGAAGAAATTTCTGGAGAGTTTAAGAAGATCAAGCCACCAAAATTTAATGGAGAAACTGAAAAAGGGGGAGGAAGCGGAATCCTGGTTATCCGAGATGAAGAAGTACTTCCAGATTTATAACTATTCTAACCATTTAAAGGCTAGAATGGTTATTTACAATCTTACAGGGAAAGTTGATATATGGTGGCAAGATTTAAAGAGAGTGAAAGGTATAAGAGAGAAGAACATAAATTAGAGCACATTCAAGAAGTATTTTAAAAATAAATTTTTATTTGAACAGTACTATGAAGAAAGGGCTAAAAAATTCTATGAGCTAAATCTAGGTAGAATGACTATGAAAGATTTGAACAGTAAGTTTTTAAGTCTGCTTAGGTATGTGCCATACCTTGTGGATGTGAAACTGAAGGTACATCGGTTTCTTAGCTGTTTACCTTATCACATAAAGGAAAGTATTGAGTACGACAAACCAAAAACCCTGGAAGAAGCTATGAGAAAAGCAAATTTATGCTATGAACAGAATCAGAAAAAGGAGAGTATGGCCAACTAGAAGGCCAAAAAGAATAATATTTATGATCAAAAGAAGAAAGAGTTTGTGCCCAATCAGAATTCTAAAAATAATAATGCCACAAATTTTTCTAATAAGAATTTCCAAGGGAATAAGAATAATTCACAGAATAATCAGAACAATTAAAAGAGTAAAGAGTCTATTAATAATCACAGTAATTACACAAAGAACTTTGAACGAAAAGAACCCGTAAAGTGTTGGGAATGCAATGGCCCACATTATGCCTCTGTCTGTCCCAATCGAAAAAAAGACTGTCAATAATATCCATACAATACAAGAGGAGATGACTGTTGAAGATTTAGCAAGGACTATGCCCAGTATCAATGCAGCTTTGGATAATCGGCAAGAAGGCTATCAAACTTCCATGGTGGAAGTAGAAGGTAAGATAAACCAAAAACCCATAGCTATTTTAATTCATCCAGGAGCTAGTTTAAGTTATATTTCACCTAATTTGATAGAAAAGTGTAAACTGCCTGTTGAAAAGTTTGTAAGTTCTTGGTTGGTTCGGTTAATTACTGGTGCAAAGAGGAAGGTAACTAGTTTTGTAAAGAATTGTACAATAACTATGGATCAATTTGAAACTTTTGTGAAGCTTAATGTACAACCTCTAAGTTCATACGACATACTAATCGGTATGGATTGGTTAGAGCAACATAGGGTGATCTTAAATTGCTATGAAAAACCTTTACTTGTATAAATAATGATGGAAAATCAATAAGCGTAAAGGAAATCCCTAGAAAAACAACTTTAAGGCAGATTTCTGCTCTACGACTTAAGAGAGATGTTAGGAAAGGTTGTAAGGCTTATGAAATAACAGTAACCAATGAAGAAGATCTAAATAACATAGATAAATTAAAATTGGAGGATATACCAGTTTTAAAGGAGTATGCAAATGTATTTTCGGAAGAAATTCCAGGACTGCCTCTGAAAAGGGAACTAGATTTTAGCATTGAGCTAGTACCTACTGCAGTACCCAACTCAAAGGCCCCTTATCAGATGAATATACTTGAACTTAATGAAATTAAGTCACAATTCATGAAAAGAATTATGCAACCTATGACTTGGAATTAGTTGTTGTCATACATGCTTTAAAGATGTGGCGTCATCATTTAATTGGAAGAAAATTTAATCTAATGACAGATAATAAGGGACTAAAATATCTGTTAGATCAACCTAACCTGAATGCTAGACAAGCTAGGTGGATATATTTTATAAGTGAATATGGTTTCAAAATTCAACACATTAAAGGGAAAGAAAATAAAGTTGTTGATGCATTAAGTAGAAATGCAAAGCTGAATTTTACAGCACTTATCAGCACTTATACAATATATCTAGAAGAACAGTGTAAAGCATGGTTAGAACAAGATGAAATTTACCTAAAGTTACAAGCAAAAGAAAAAGAAAATCCAATAGAAAGTCGAAGTACAGGGTATAACTTGAATGAAAAAGGATTTTTACTGTATGAAGACAGAATATATGTACCTAATTTACCTAAAGTTAAGTTATTAATTTTAGAAAAAATCCATAAAACTCCTTATTGACGCCATCCGGGTTATCAAAAGACTATAACCATGTAAAGAAAAGAATAGTTTTGGCCAAACATGAAGATTGAATTGACAGAATATATTGCTATATGTTTTGAATGTTAGCAAGTGAAAACTAAACATCAACATCTAGCTGGATTAGTTCATCCATTTCCCATTACTAGATAGAAATGGGAGATAATCAGTCTTGATTTTGTTATTGGACTACCTAAAATTCAGAATCTAAATGACTCCATAATGGTAGTGGTGGACAAATTGAGTAAAGCAGCCCATTTTATACCTGTAAAAACCACTTATAAAGCTGCAAACATAGCTGATATCTTTTTAAAGAAATTTTTTTGATTGCATGGAACATCAAAGGTTATAATTTCAGACCGAGACCCTAAATTTATAGGTAACTTTTGGAGATCTCTGTTTAAAGGATTAAATACTACGCTAAATCTTAGTACCTCATTCCATCCTCAAACTGATGGACAGACTGAAAGAGTAAATCAAGTATTGGAAGGTTTACTAAGAATGTATGTAAAGGATCAACCAAGTAAATGGGAAGATTATTTACACCATGTAGAATTTGCTTACAATAATAATTATCAAGCTTCGGCCAGATTTAGTCCTTTTGAAATTTTGTATGGAAAGAGATGTAACACTCCTATCCCTTGAAGTAATCCGATGGACATGTTAGTATTAGGACCTTAATTATTGAAAGAAATGGAAGAAGTTGTAAAGCAGGTACAATGTAATCTAAAAATTGCGCAAGATCGACAGAAAATTCAAGCAGACCTTAAAATAACTCCAAAAGAGTTTTTGGTAGGTGAACATCTTTTCATCAAGGTGAGGCCCAAAAAGTGCTCTCTGAGGTTGGGTAGTTGTTCCAAACTAGCACCTCATTATTGTGGTCGTTTTGAAATACTGTCCAGGATTGGACATGTAGCCTATTAGTTAACCTTAGCACCAAATTTAAGAGTTCATAATGTTTTTCACATTTTTGTATTAAAGAAATATGTGCATGATGCTACTCATGTTATTAACTAAAATTATGTAAAGGTGGAACCTGAAGGATATTTTCTAGTGGAACTAGACTTTATCCTCGAGTGGAGGGAGATCACACTTCGAAACCGCACCATTGGTCAAGTGAAGGTGCAATGGAAGCACTTTAGTCCAAAGGAAGCCACCTAGGAATTGGAAAGTCATATGCAGAATGCATATCCAATTCTGTTCCATGGGAATTCTGAGGACGAGGAATAAATAACTTCGAGGACGATGTTATAATTTAAGGTGGTGTGTATGTCACATGCCCCAATTTGCAAAAGCAATTTTACATTATTTGAGGAACATTATGTTAAATTTTATGCTAAGTTGTAATTGATGACCAGTGGGGTCAAGAATATTTAATGTAAATTTAGAATATTTTATTTATAAATAAATAAATAAGGACACAACAGCTTAGGAGAGCTATTAAAAGAGTGTTTACTGGTCAAATTGGTGGAGGAGACTGGGTGGAGAGCAAACTGACTTGTGGCAGCATCCTCAAACCACTTCCAACTGTTGCAGGTGGAGACCTCCCTATATTTGTGGTATTGATGCCCCAAGAAAGTGGAATCAGAGCAGGTGGCTCAATTAATGAAAATTGACCCAGAAGACCTAGGCATCTCTTTAAAATTTCCCATTGAAGAGAGATGAGGCTACTCACTCTAGAGAAGTGATCATTCAGGGTGAATGAATTTACTCAAGAGAAATTCAAAGGAGGGGAATCTGGAAAGCGTTTGAGGGGATAACTGCTGAGATTGATCTAGTTACAGCTTTTAAGCTGATGATCATACTGTTGAGACCAGATTGTTTTTAATGAGGTATTGAACTAGTTAGGTGACAGAGGGTTCTATAGTTGCATTCTCCACCCAGTTCTCAGCCAAGAAGACCAGGAACAGGCTTGGGGGTCCTGAGGAAGCATTGTCTGAGAGCTCTCCAGTAGATTGGTAGGGAGGAATGGCCTCCTCAAGCTATTGTCGTCTTGTCCTCAACAGGTTCTATGTTACTTTTACCGTTTTAGTTAAATAAATCTTAGTTTATCTACTATATGTATGTTAAAAGTTCAGGGTTTTGTGAAATGTTAGATTCAGTAAATTTTTAGATTATTTATAGAAATGAAAATAGTTAGGAAAATAATGAAATAGAAATAAATTAAATTTCTAAACTGTGTTTTTCCACACCTGGAAACTAGGTCGTACTCTAGCACAGTTAGATTGTTTTAAGTAAATGAAATAATTATTTATGAGAATGAAAATAGTAGATATGATTTTGTATCTTTAGGTAAACAGAGTAAATTTTATTTCAATGTTTAAAAAATTCCATGAAAAAGCATTGTTAGGATTTCTTTATACTTATTGTTTTACTTAGACTAACTAAATGATAATACAGGTAAACAAAATAGTAAAATACACTAGTACCACAATATTAGTATACTGATAGGAAATAAAAGTTTATAGGAGATAATAATTAATGTTCGAGAAATTATATAAACAATTTAAGAACCGAACAGTATTCAAATATTAACTTAATATTAATTATTAACTTAATAAAACCAGATTAGGGTTTCATATATAAACCCTTCATTTTTGAAAATTAAACAGAGTTCTAGCGTTAACATTGTTTTCTTTACAGAAGAACAAAATAAATATAACCTACACAGTTGTAAATCAAATAAATGTGTATGTAAACAATAAACAAGTTAAACTAATAATTATATATATGCATTATAAAATTTAAAACCAGATAAGTTTATAACCTGTGAAAATCGAAGGGTCGAAACCCTTTCGACTATTCAATTTAAATACATAATAACCCTGTAATGTAATACAACCAATTATATTGCTAACTGTGAAACAAAAATAACAATAAAGCTATGAACTATACAATTAGACTGACCACAGTCTTTTTCCTTAAATAAAATATTATTCTAAATCTTTTAACAGTAAATTAAACACATTATTTACAGGTTAACAAAACCATAGTCCACATCTAAAGGTAAAACTGTAGAAAAACGAGACAGAGCTAAAAAAAAACTCAAAGCTTAACAAATTATTTAAAAAAAACAAATGTATTACATTATCAAGCCGCAAGGCTAAATCATTAACCAAAAACCAAATACATATCATGGTTCAAGAGATGGAGCTACCCAGCAAACAACGCATGGGTTTTAAACCTAAAATTGGAGTAATAACAAACTAAACATTTTAACCAACGAAGAAACCGAAGCCAGGCTTCCAAGCACTGTAAAATTCCTTCCAACAACCCTCATCATAAGTAGGGAAAAACCCTCATCAAAACTAGGGCTTACTGGTTGGAGGCCATAAGTTCACCAAAGCTTGAGGTTGCATTTCATTTCCCACTAAAGGTTGGAGTTGTCGCAGGTTCCTGCATAGACGACATTTTCAATCTTTAGAACAAGACTCAGCTCATAAGTATAAACCCTAACTTAAACAATACTTTTGACAAAAGAAATTTTTCATTTTAAAAATCAAATATTACGTGCGAGCAAGAAGAGAGTCAAGCCGTGAAGAAGCTGTCACCGGCATAAGTAAAATACATAGAGGAACAAGCAAACCCTTATGCCGACCCTGTGATGGAAGTAGAATTAAACAAACTCAAAACTCCACAAAACCGTGGCAAGGAACAAGTAATGACAGAGCTAAAACCATGTATAGGCCTCGAGCCAAGCGTTTAAGCAAAGACCACTCGCACAGTATCGCTTACACCCAAGAGAGTTTGAGACTACAAGTGATTGGGTATCGAGACCACTGAGTATCAAATACAAGCTACAGAGCAAGCAAAAAGAAGGAACAGTCTCTCATGGCCTTAAGGAAAACTACACAGTGTGGCCGTAGGCTGATGAAACCCTCGGAGTCAAATGCCAAAGGAATAGCATTCACATTCTTTTTAAGTTGCCAATGCATGGAGGATATCAGACCACATGCCCTGGAAATTATTTAACCATGCAAGGGTTATGTCTATAGTCAACCCTATGCTATCAAATACAAACTTATCGTTGCTCATAATTTAAAACTATGCAATCAAATATTGAATAAATACATATATGATTTTCAAATCGAACTTATATCATTTACAGATTGAACTTATATCATTTGCAAATCGACCGAATTAAGGCCTGCTATGATTTCTAATAATGAATCTATGTCATCGACTGTAGATTATATGTGCATAAACTTTGTTATTAATACAATCATGAATTTCGACCATAGTATAAACAATTACAAATAATGATTCTCATGTCTACTTTTCCAATGACCTTTGGGTGGTTGTTATCATTGTTTACAAAGTCAATTATATGATTGTTTGTGCTTTGCTTAATCTAGCATAACATAGGAACATCTTTTATAAAGTTTTTACTTTGATGTCGACCTTAGAATAGAAGTTTTTAGGTAGTAAATTTACCATAGTAGTTATTATAAACTACAACTAAGTATAGTGTGGTAACATTACCATAGTAATTCTACTATTGTGTAAACCATGCTTAGATTGATTAAACTATAGGAATAACATTGATAATGTGTTTACCTTTAGTTTTGACTTTATGGAAGTGGTGGTTAGGTAGGATTCCACCTTAAGATAATTTATCTAGTTACAAAGAACCAAAGTTATAATATATCATGGAAATTACCAGGTAGTAAAACTACCTAAGGATATAAGTGAAAATTATTTTGGTATATTATAAAAATGATGTGGTATTGTATATTTTTACAATAATACTTGCAGTATGGCGATAACTTAGGAATCGAAGTTTATAACTTGATGTTTAGCAGCGCAAAAGGATTAGCATAATTGCATACAATCAACAGGTTGATAATTTTCATGACTAGTAAAGAAGAGACAAAGTAGAAATATGTAATCTATTGGTAAACCTTACCTTTGAGAATTATAGGAGTACATTCATGCATAAAAGTCAGTACATTTGAGCATTAAACATAACAATAGCACTATGAGCATGTTACAATAAAAGCAATTGGATGTCAAAGAGCTTGAGCTCTAAGCTCATAGGAAGGATCTATTTGTTTAATGAAGTATGTTAACGATAACAATCTTTATGGCTAAACTATGATTACTGTCTTAGAACCAAAACTATTGAAAGAAAAATTACTTTACCTCATGAGAGCCTTGCTTTTAAATAAACAATTTATTTACTAGCATCTTAATATGCTACAGAAATACTTCTCGCTATCTTATAGAATAAATTCCTACTTTATCTTTCGTTACCTGTTGAACCTGTAAGAACCAGCAGTCCATCTGCGTTAGCATAGTGCTAAGCAAGCCCCGAATTTCAAAGATAGTTTTTCACCTACTTGGAAAAAGTAAATTATTAGTACATCTAGAAGCAATCTAAATGCAAATCATTTTTATATAACTTATAAAAAAATTAAAGTTGTATTAGTTATTATATTTTGAAACTAGTTAATACCAATTATTAAACTGTTTCATTCTCTGCTAACCGCTAGCAATTAGTAAACTGTGTATTTAGACATTTTATGTTACTTCAAAAATTTTAATTTTTTTATGAAATTTTGGGGTACTGACAATGGACTAAAGAACATCGACCTTTACATGCTATAAAAAACCCATTTCCAAATAATTTCATTGAGACATTCAGACGCTGCACCCACAATTGACATACTGGTTTCGAGGTTTGATCACTGAGATAATTAAAAAATAAATAAAAACATTATTTTTATTATTGGAAAAATAGTCATTCACTAGTACCATATGTTCTCTATATGTCTACCAGGTTTCGTAAATTTATTCCATCATTTAGTCACTCAAAGGTTGAACCCACAAAAACATATACCTTATAATTTGTCCCAAAAATAAAAAGTGTCTGTTAAAAATTATGTAACTTTAGATAGTTAACAACATTTTCAATAGAAAAAAAAATATATATTTGGAAACTTCATTCAATTTTTTACATTTCTTGTTTTTTACTCATTGTAATATTCATTGTGTAAGTGTCTCAAAATATCCATGTAAGTTGATGGATGCCTATTTTTTAGTTTTCTATTGCATCTAATGTGTCAAAAGAGACCCTCTTGAGCTTGCACACACCCTATTAATCCATTACATTCATTTTGACTTTCTTGTCAAAATATTACATTGTATATACTTATCAAGGATTTACACAAGGTTTACCTGAGTTAGGCACCCTCCTGAAGAGTGTTGTACCCTCATAATTCCTTACACACAAGACTCAAGGGAAAAATAATTTTACTAGCAACTAGCCACAACAAGATGAGTTCGGGGAGGACCTCAAAGTTTGTGACCTTCCCAAGCATTTAACATTTATAGACTTCCATGTGTTAATAACATAAATAGCATTTTTTTTTGCAGCAAGTAGATTTGCTTGCGAAGACAATTTCATTTTGGAGATATTGTGGTTTGGGAACACTCGCCTTGTGTTTGCTTATAGTGTACTGTTCTTTTGATGTTGTATGTTATGGAATTTATTTTATTAACTCATATTACGTTGACATTTTTATTTTTTTCTCATATATACAGAAATGTATATCTACAAAGTGTAATTTTATTTCTCTTCAAATGATATAAAATTATGATTTTTTTCCAAGGAAAAAAAAACATAAATAGGATTTATTTCTCACTCAAAATTATAGAAAAAAAATGAAATCAAATAACTACACATAAAAAGAACTCAGTTATCCTTTCAAGAGACAACTCCTTTCCCTAATCCTATGCTTCCTTTCAGAAAATGACCGCCTCTCCTTCCCTCACATACCTTTCTCCTCCACTCAATATTCCCCTTTTACAACAACTAGATACCCTTTCAAAAAGCGCAACCTCCCTCTCCAAAAATGGGATCAAATCCCCTCCAAAGCATCCCATGCCGAGCTCTCCTCCCATATTCCAAAATCACCCAATGTATATCTCTTTGCAATAGCTCTTAACCTCCTTAATTTAAAAATTCTTTAAAGCGCTAAACTAAACTTTTAATGCATATAATAACTAATTTAAAGTATATCTCTTTGCAATAGCTCTTAAGCTGCTTAATTTAAAAAATATTTAAAGCACTGAACTAAACTTTTAATGCATATAATAACTAACTAAATTAGAATGATGACAATTCATATTATAATAATTTTTTAAAAACTCAAGGGATGTGTATGTGTGTGTGTGTGTCAGAGACATAGTTTAGGGGGTGTTAGTGGTAAGGGAGGACATAGGGATGTCTCTGTGTGTGTCATATAAAGAGACAAAGATAGATTAGGAGGGGGTTCCTTACTTGTATGGGGTGACTAGGAGTTTCGGAGTGCGGGGGGGGTTAGATTAATGTGGGGGTTTCTAGGTGTTATAGAGGGGATGTAATAAGGGGGTGGGGGTTAGAGGTAGTTGGATTAGTTGAGGAGTGATATAAGGGAGGGGGTGTTAGTGGTAAGGGGAGACTTGTGGATGTGTATGGGTGTGTGTGTGTGTGTGTGTGTGTGTGTGTGAGAGAGAGAGAGAGAGAGAGAGAGAGAGAGAGAGAGAGAGAGAGAGAGAGATGTGTGAGAGAGAGAGAGAGAGAAATAGAAATATAGAGTGGAGGAGGGTATTCCTTAGTGGAATGGGGTGACCTATCGATGTGTGTGTATGTCTGTGTGTGTGTGTGAGAGAGGAAGGGGTGTGTTAGGATTTTAGGAGTAGGGGGGGTTAGATTAATGTGGGGGTCTCTAGGTGTTGTAGAGGGGATGTAATAGGCGATGGGGGTTAGAGGAAGTTGGAATGGTTGGGGAGTGATATAAGGGAGGGGGTGTTAGTGGTAAGGGGAGACCCGTGGATGTGTGTGGGGGTGTCTAAGTGTTGTAGGTTCTAGGTTAGGGGGCGTTAGTGGTAAGGAGAGACATAGGGATGTGTGTGTGTGAGAGAGAGAGGAAGGGGTGTGTTAGGAGTTTAGGAGTGATGGGGGTTATATTAATGTGGGCATATCTAGGTGTTGTAGAGGGGATGTAGTAGGGGGGTGGCTGTTAGAGGTAGTTGGATTGGTTAGGGAGTGATATAAGGGAGGGGGGTGTTATTCTTAAGGGGAGACCTGTGGATGTGTGTGGGGGTGTATAGGTGTTGTAGGTTATAGGCTAGGGGNGAGAGAGAGAGAGAGAGAGGTGTTAGGAGTTTAGGAGTGGGGAGGTTTTAGATTAATGTGGGGGTGTCTAGGTGTTGTAGAGGGGATGTAATAGGGGGTGGGGGTGTCTAGGTGTTGTAGAGGAGATGTAATAGGGGGTGGAGGTTAGAGGTAGTTGGATTGGTTAGGGAGTGATATAAGGGACGGGGGTATTAGTGGTAAGGGCATACCTATGGATGTGTGTGCAGGGGTGTGATAGCCTTTTTTTTTTGCAGCAAGTAGATTTTCTTGCAAAGACAATTTCGTTTTGAAGATATTGTGGTTTGGGAACACTCGCCTTGTGTTTACTTAGAGAGTATTGTTCTTTTGATGTTGTATGTTATGGAATTGATTTTATTAACTCATATTATGTTGACATTTTTATTTTTTTCTCATATATGTAGAAATGTATATCTATAAAATGTAATTTTGTTTCTCTTCAAATGATATAAAATTATGCTTTTTTTCGAAGGAAAAAAAAAAACATAACTACCATTTATTTCTCAATCAAAATTATATAAAAAAAAACGAAATCAAATAACTACACATAAAAAGAACTCAATTATCCTTTCAAGAGACGACTCCTTTCCCTAATCCTGTATTTTCCTTCACAAAATGACCACCTCTCCTTCCCTCACATACCTTTCTCCTCCGCTCAATATTCCCCTTTTACAACAAATAGATACCCTTTCAAAAAGCATAACTTCCCTCTCCAAAAATGGGATCGAATCCCCTCCAAAGCATCCCATGCTGAGCTCTCCTCCCATCTTCCAAAATCGCCCAAAGTATATCTCTTTGCAATAGCTCTTAACCTCCTTAATTTAAAAATTCTTTAAAGCACTAAACTAAACTTTTAATGCATATAATAACTAATTTAAAGTATATCTCTTTGCAATAGCTTTGAAGCTCCTTAATTTAAAATTTCTTTAAAGCACTGAACTAAACTTTAAATGCATATAATAACTAACTAAATTAGAATGATGACAATTCATATTATAATAATTTCCACCAATTAACTTGTATAAGTCATCATGTTTTTACTCATGTGTATGGACATCATTGTTTATGACGACTTTCAATTATTAATAATGTCTTAACTTGCCATAAAATTATAATTATAATAATATTTAGTATTGATTAGTTTGCTAATTTATAAGTCACGTGATCTCATAACTCGTGTGTGGCAATTAGACATAGTTAGAAAGACATCTAAAAAGGTTAGAAGTAAGCATTAACAATTAAATCTTATTTAGGTGTTGTAAAAAGAAGCTGAATTTAATTACATAGATCAACATACCTTCAGAGTCATCCTCCCTCTCCCTAATGGATTCATGCCAGTACCAAAGGGGATGTTACACTCGGTCTATACCATTATTATCTTTTTTAATCTTACCTTAAAACATAATGGGTCTTTAAAATTGTTATTTTGTAAAGCTTGCTTTTAATTTTAATAATAGCAGTGTCTATCTTCTAAGCTCTTTATCACATTTTTCATTATATGTTAGAGTTAGTTTCTTTACTAAATTCTAAAAATTGGAATATTATCATTTTTATATATTAACACCTATTTTATTTTAATTATTTATTTTATTCTATAAACTTTAAATTTATTAATTTTCAATCATGACAATCTTATTTTTATTTTTATTTTTATGTCAATTAATTTTGAATTTAATTTAATTAACTCTATATCAATATTGCTTTTTATTTATAATCAAATAGTTTTACGATGAATTTAATCTTTCTATTTTAATTATTTGATCAAACTAATGTGTAACAGATTTAATTTTCCACTTTTTTTTCATGGTTTAAAAATAGTCCAAATTAAAATTGATTTATAAATTTTTTCTTACCAATTAAATTTCTTATATTCTTTATTTTTTATGAATTAAATTATAATAACTATATATTTGTACAGCTTTCTCATATTATAATCATGAAGAGTTTGATAATAATGTAATGTATTTTAAAGCTTATATTCTCAGCGTGACTTACGGATTCGTAGAAATCAATGTTGATAATGTCCTATTTTCCATTACGTACATCCATTTCGATGGTGAGAGATGATATCGATGGAATATATTTCAAATATATTTTTCGAAGGTGACTCCGCGTTACATTGAAGTGAAGTCTATGTAACGTAAGGGACTCTGACGAGTTTGGAGTTTTAACGGTTGCGTGTCAAGCTTTTGAATTTGGCCACAACAATCACATGTTCTTCCTGGAGCATCCAAGATTTATGAGGCGTAGCGTGCGCGAAAAAGACACATGTGTCGCTGGAGCAAGATAATCGTAAATCTTTGGTTGCGGTCGTGAATACAATTCTACTCGTCGTTGGTCTTTTCTTGAAATGCATGGAACGTAACAACCAAATACCATCTTTCGAAAGTCCAAGCTTTAAGAGTCCTTAACGAAAACAGTTAAAGCTTTGAAAAACGGAAAAGAATGAAGAAAATAGCTCCATGGACAGCGACAGCTATCACAGTAATTGAGTGGCGAAACTTGAGTTACTGATGCCCTGCGGACATGAGAAGTAAGGAGTTTTTACAGATGGTTGGGATTGATTCAAACTTCGAAAAACGAAAGTTGAAGCTTACTTAAGCTCTTATTATGCTTTAAATTTATGACAATTCACCTAAATGTTATGGCCGCAAGAGGTTACGAAGGTAATTTACTTGGGTATTAGCCGACTCTATGGTGTCGTTTGTGGTTTAGCTTACTCTCTTTTTTACCTGAAATTTGCCGGAGCGCGCCAACCAAAGAGGATAATCTTAAGTGAATTTCATCCGTGTTGCATACGATCCTACCAAGTTTTGGCGAACAATCCCGCATCCATGCATCTAGAGAGACGGTTCTCTTCGTGGATCGCTGCTGGGATGGCTAAATATAGAGCGTCTTACCTGTGCTATCAATAAGGTCATTTGCAATTCATTGTGTTGTGTTGTAGTACTGCTTATTCATTACATTGTATTGTAGTTGTGTTAATTTGCTGGCTGGTCGCTGCAATGGGGTAAAGAACAATAGCAGTTTCGTTTCCAGTTGCAGCAACAATGGCATCAGTATTGATGGTTTATCTTTAAGGTAAGCCCAAGGTTGTTGTACTCCCTCGTTTCTATACTTTATTAGTAGCACATAAATAAGCGATGGGTATGATATATCATAAGTAAATATGAGTTTGCTTTGATAACTGCAGGAGTTGGAGGTGTGACGTTTACGATCCAGAATCAATGTTCATTCACGGTGTGGGCGGCAGGAATACCTGTAGGTGGCGGTCAAGCTCTGGCACAAGGCCAAACATGGAGTGTTGAAGTGCCTGCAGGAACCAGCGCGGGCAGATTCTGGGGGCGTACCGGCTGCTCCTTCGACGCATCTGGTCAAGGCAGCTGCACGACTGGTAACTGCGGCGGCGTGCTCAACTGAACAGGCGCGGGACAGCCTCCTGCAAGGCTCGCTGAATATACTCTGAATGGGTTGAACAATCTAGACACGTATGACATTTCTCTGGTAGATGGATTTAATCTCCCTCTCTGCATAACTCCCTCGAACAGCAGCTGCCCAACAGTGGACTGCAGCAGCAACGTGACTGCGAATTGCCCAACACAATTGCAAGTCGCAGAGGGATGCAACAGCGCTTGTACAGCTTTAAATACTCCTCAATACTGCTGCACCGGGGACTACCTGAATAACTGTCCTGCCACTAGTTATNTGTGTGTATGTGTGTGTGAGAGAGACAAAGATAGAGTGGAGGGGGGATCCTTAGTGGCATGGGGTGACCTGTGGATGTGTGTGTGTGTGAGAGAGGAAGGGGTGTGTTAGGAGTTTAGAAGTGGGGGTGGGGAGTTAGGAGCATATGTGACAATAAAAAGTATGGGTTTTTATTAACAACAATGCAAACACGTTTTATTGTATAAAACATGTGCATGATTTTATTGACATAAATGGGAACGTGATTTGCAACTATATTGTTTGGTTTGTAACTATACCATTTAAAGGTTTGGGGGAGGGGGGTGGTAAGGGGTTAAAGGTAGACATGGAGAGGGAGTGTTAAGGATATAGAGGTAGAGACCAATGGGGGTGTTAAGAGATTGCGGGTAAGTGGAGAAAGAGGGGAAATCGAGCGAGACAATGTGTTAGTAGGTGGGAGATA
>LPNX011019185.1:0-23272 GCA_001517045.1 Pseudotsuga menziesii | reverse complement strand
GCAGTGCCCACAGGCGTACAGCTATGCCAAGGACGATAACACGAGCACCTTCACTTGCCCTTCCGGTGCTAATTATAACATCGCATTCTGCACCTGAGGATATTTTAGGAAGTATCAATCTATCAAAGTAAAGATAAATAAACTAAGATCCGCATAGAATCATATTCATAATAAAGATACCATTGTAATCACCACGCAAGTTCTATGGCGTTTCATTCAATTGAGATTGAATGATTCTAAACCATCGATGCTTCTTTGTGATCCCCATATATTATCATGTTCAAAATCATAATAATACCACTGCATTCACATACATCAGTGTTGTAGGGAGGGAATCTCAAGTCACAGAATTTGAGATATATTGATATTATGATAGTCATAATTAATTGTGAATTTGGAATCAATCTTCAGTCATGGATTTCATATATATATTCGGACATCGTTTATATATGATTTTTCAGAAGTTTTAATATTTAATAAGTATTTTATTGAAATTTATAGTAATTATATGAAGAGAAGAAGTTTATTTTACAGTTTAGTAGGAATGTCCAACTCTTTCTGTTATTATGAATTTCTAACTTAAAAAAAAAATTTATAGCTAGCATACCTTTAAAGGAAATGAAAGAGAACATAGGTTCCAAAATGAGAGAAAGTTGTGTGTATGTAGAGAATATAACTTTACATACGTTAGAAATGAAATTGAAAGGAAAACTCTAAATTGTGAGTACTAATAAACAATAAATAGAAACTCATGTAATAAATGGTAAGTACATTAATTTGTCATATGAGAAAGTATACATATAGTAAAATAATAAAGGGATAAGTAGTGATCAAGTTTGACAATAATATATTTGACATTGGTATTTTGATTTGGTAGGGGAGTGTAGGGATTGAGGGATGCAATTTAAAGTGTGAAAAGGATAGACGATGAATGTGTACCTCTTCCTTTCTCTAAGCTAGACATGTGAAGTGTTATTCATCTTTGCATAGTGTTCCAAGGAGAACAATGGTACAATTCAGATTCCTTCTAAGGTAGTAGTGCATGGCATTGGTGTGAAGGTCAAGCTTTAATGTTCACTGTTGAAAAATGTCAATGGTTGACCTTTTTAAAGTCAATCGATGGGATTTATGGATAGTTAATGCACATACCAATTAAGTCCATAAATCGAAGTAACAAGAAATCAATCCCCCTCAACATGGCTTTATGGATAGTCAATGTAATATTGTGAGCTTCCACAAAATTTCTTGCTTCAAATGAAGTGTCCAAGATCTAACCCTCATATTTTATTATCCGTCCAATACAAAATAAAAAATCTCAACAAGCATTTCATTGTCATTTGTAGGTAACCAAAATTACTGAAATACAACATCAACAATAAAAATAGCATTCATCATCTATAGCTTGAGTTAGTAAAAGCTTGACTCTTACATCTACACTTACACTAACTATATTTGTTGAACCTAAATAAAATCACTATGAATCTCTAAATGTATCCCACACACTCAATTCATCACACTTTAGAACAACCCTTACATGCATATAACATCCACCATCAATTTTTATTAACCATTGTGTCAAGAGGCACTTTACATAGGCCGCATTGGTGAAATGTGATACACTAAGCCAACAAAGATCCATCGTACGTCTAAAGGTGTAAAAAAAATGACGTTATAATGTGGAGATGTTAAAATGTTTTATTTTTAAATTTCACTCGGTATTGGAATATAATGTGAAAAGTAGAAGTTTAAAACTAGTTGATCCCCTTGAGATTTCATAGGGGTAATCTTTAATTTTTTTGTTTTCTAAGAATTTGTTGAATAACAACAATCATTGTTGTTTTTTAGGAGTGGTTCTTGCACTAAGAAGAAGGGTTTTGTCATTTGGGGAGAAGGTAATGATATAACAATGATATGGCCAATTAATGTTGATATAGCATGATAGTTTGGGTGAGATTATTATTCATGGACATCTTTTCCTTCATCAACATAATCACATGTTATCATTAACACCCATATGTGGAGTGATTAACTAATAATTAAAGGAAACACTTATATGTAAAATGTTTGTTTCAATATGAGGGGAAATTTCTAGATTATTTGTAGAGTGTGATGATGAAGATGACTATCCTCATCAACCTAGGAACTCTTTCACATTGCAATTGTGAATATTGACTCTAACCCTTCTAATTTTTTTTATCTCTATCAACATCAAATGCCAATTAAAAGAGGTATAAGGTAAATTAGGTGATTTTCATTTTCATTTCTTCTTGTTGGTGGAACAAAAATGATCTTATATAGTAGGGAACATTATTATATTTACTAACCAAACAACTTTTAAAATTTCTCAATACAAGTCCATTAATAATAAGTCAACTTGCAAAAATTTGAGCCTTTGGATTATTTTTTGGTCAAATCTTAGTGATAATTTTAAGCTAGTGTATGATGGAATATTTTTATATTGTTGTGTAAGAATTTAGAGGAAAGTGTCAAATTCAAGCTTATGAACCATAATTCCTCCAAAGTCGTTATGAAACATCTCTTCATTTATTTTTCTAGAATAATGCCATTATTCACTAAATCATGAATCTAAGTATAATGTATATATTTATTTGCGATGAATTTCAATTAGGATAGATCTTTGAACTCAACAAAGATAAAAATATGTGTCTTCAAGTTACATATAGACACATTTTTCACTTTTATTTTTGTAAAACAATGTTTCTTGCCTTGCTAAATCATGAATCTAAGTATAATGTATATATTTATTTAGAATGAATTTCAATTACGATAGACCTTAGAACCCAACAAAGATCAAAGATGTGGAAGCAAAAATATGTCTATAAGTTACATATAAACACTTTTTCACTAAATCATGGGTATATTGTGAATGGAACCTTCCAAGTTGGTACACAAATTTTAACTAAAGAATTGAGCTTTGATCAACCTTTAAACCTCTCTCATTTAAAAAGAAATTATGGATAAATTCCTCACTTTTGATTTTGTGAGATTTAATAAAGTAGAATTTCATAGAGAAAAATTGATGTACCTTTTCAAAAACTTGATGTGGAGACACTTTATCAATGCTATCATTTTGGAAACACTTTTTCGTGAAAGCCACACTGATGCCACCCAACTTTGTTTATGGAAGCTATTGACAAACATCTACAATGCTATACCAACCTTGGAAGACTAGAGCCTCTTATTTGAATTTACACTATGACTTAACATTAAATAATAAGTCTATCTTACCTAAACTGAATTTCAAAGAATTCAAGTTTAGGTAAATATAATAAAAAGTAGATAAAAAAATTGAAGTATAAAAACCCATCAATTTAAAATTCGATTTGTTGTTTTCTTTGTGATTCCTTCTTTAAATTCATTGTTAACTAAGTTAATGAGATTTGTCTGCAACTAGTAGGTACTCTCAAAACAGAGTTTTAATTGGAAGAATTTATAAATTAATAAAAATCTAGAATAGATATAAACTCTAAGTGGATAACCTCAGCTACTAGGGTTATACGATTAGTTTGAATGACTTAGATTCAGGGTAATTTTTAGGGGCAAAATTTCGCCAATTGGTTATTTTTTGGGTTTTTTAAAAAATCACTATTTGGTCTTTTTTAGTGTCTAACATTGCCTATATTTACATAGATATGTTTTTTTTGTCACAATATTTGCCAAAACTTACACATTTCAGTGTTAATATTATGTTTCATATTTAATATTCGCCTACCTATCTATAAACACGTTTTTTTTCAATCCAAAATAATAGCCTAGAATACTATACTTAAACATAATATTAGGATCTTTAAAAAATACCTTGCGTAGATCTATATACATTTAAAATATTTTAAGAATATTTAAGATTTGGGCATTACTCTAGTTGACCGAGTACTGGGTTGGTTGATTATGATACATTTGTTGAGATCCTTTAGTTGTTCTAAAATTTTAATCCTCTCTAATCTAGGTATGGAAGCACAAAGAGAGAATAGATTGAAAATGCATATAATATTTACATAATGAATTTAAAAACAAGATAATAAGGTCTGAAATACTTTTGCATTCTATAAATAAAGAACAGTTTATAGTAAAAAATAACATAGAAATATGAAAAAGGTTAGGAACATATGCATAGTATAATTCCCAATTAAAAATGTATTTATGATTCATATCTATATTCAGTCTATAATTTATCAATACTTAAGAGATAAGAAATCAAGTAGGGAACCTGACACCACATTCGAAAAAATAGAACACAATGATTTGTTCCTCCGAACCAACTCCTAGAGCATCCAAGTCTTACTTGCTTGAGAACACCTGAGCCTATTTGCTGAACCACAAGGAAAATATCCAATCAATGCACCATCTCTTTGCATCAATAGATCAATTCCCCTTCCATCTTCAACCTCCTACTTCCTTGATGGACATACTATTTTATAGTATTTTTCCTAGGACTTGGTCATTTATGAACCTCCTTCTCTTTTGCACTGCACAAGGAGTCTTGACCTAATTTTGAGGAAGATGGCTCCTGTATCACTTGATTTCTCGCTCATAAACTTTCGCCACTTGTATTTTCCCCTTGTGGGTCATCCAACACTCTTTAAAGAACTACTTCACATCAGATTCCTCTCAATGTTTTAATTATTAAACAAAAATAATCCATTACATTTATTTTGACTTTCTTGTCAAAATATTTAAGAAAATAATTATTCAAGGTAATAATAAATTACAATTATTTGGTGTATTACATTGTATATAATTATCAAGAATATACACAATATGTAACTGAGTTGCGCACCCTCCCCAAGAGTGTTGCACCCTCATAATTCCTTACACACAAGAGTCAAGGGAAATGTTTTTTTTACTAGCAACTAGCTAGAACAAGATGAGTTCGTCTAAGATCTCAAACGTTGCGACCTTTGTAACCATTTAATATTAAAATACTTCGATTTATTAATAAAATAAATAGGGTGGTGAAAAGTGGATCCCAAGTCATCAAACACAATGAGCTATTAGTCCCTATGGTTATTTTATACTTTACGCTAGGGTTTCAATGACCACCTGCTAGGGTTTCTCGCGGTTTCTTCTTCTAGCATTGACAGCCATGGACCCCCCTGATCTAGACCTCGATGGATTTGAAGAAATATTTCTCCATATTTTAGCTTCTCAAGCGCCACCCTTGACCATTGTTCCCTCCTCCTCGTGTTTTATGAAACACTTTGAAATTCTGGATGTCAATTTATCCTCAGCTGCATCCAAGCAGAAAGCAGTCATGCTGTTAGAGAAAGGATTGATTGGTTTGTTCACAGGTCTCTGGCCTTCCCCTAGATCTTTGGAATTTTGGCTCAGCAAAAACTAGAGAGACCTCATTTAAGGGGAAGTGTAGCAAATCTTCTGTGGTAAGGGGTACTTTGTCTTCATCTTTGAAAAAAAAGAAGATTGAGATCTTATCTTCAAAAATGGACCATATTTTATGGGCCTAAGAGGTATGTACCTCAACAAATATCATCTCTCTTTCGACCCTTACAAAGACATCCCAAAGGCAGTCCTCGTCTGGGTAAAACTCCCCCATCTTCCTCCTTCTACTTGAATGATGAGGATTTTCGATCAATAAAAAATACTCTAGGTAAATACATTGATAAATTGCAGCCCAAATCCCCCATGGTCTCTTGTGAAAGGATCTATGTGGAGGTTGATCTAGAGAAAGCGCTCCCTCAAGCCATCAATCTATCCATATATGGATGGAATCATCTCCAGACGGTCGACTATGATAAAATATATTTTAAATGCAAGTATTGTCATGAATACGATCATTTTGCTAAGTCTTTCCCTAAAAATCTAGAGAAACCCAATTTTGATGAGAATCTGGAAGAAGGATGGAATGTAGCAAGTAGAAGAAAGGTCTCTAAAGCAACGCCATCACAACCAGACCCCTCCACGACAAAGAATGCAGCTGAAAATAAGTTTCAAGTTCTTTCCAACAAAGAAACTGAAGCTGTGGAATCTGTTGAAGGAGAGGAAATGATCATTCCCTAGGAGGAGGAAGCCCCAAAAGAAGGACCTACTCTAAGGAAGAATGAACCTTTGGTTTAGGAAATTCTTGTTCAAACTCACTCTTAATTAAGAGTCGAATCCTCTACTAACCTTGGAGGTTCAATCACTTGATCAAGGGAAAAAGTGAATTTGGAGGAAACCTCTGAAAATTCCAATGAAGAACAAGAGTCTCAATCTAGAATGGGAAGGAAATCCAACAAGACAGTTAGAGAACAGGAAGTTGCAAGGGAAAGAGCAGCAAAAAAGTAGTCTAATTTAGACTTCTTGGTAAGAAACCCCCAGGACAACAAATATTTTCTCAGCGCCAAAAAGAGGAAAAAGGAGAGGGAAAGGGCGCTCCACTAGCATAGGAAATAATGAAGTTGGTCTCTTGGAATTTTCAAGGATTAGGGGGTCTTTATAAAATAGAATTTATCAAAAGAATAAAATCAATGCAATCCAAACTCCATCCTTCTCATCTAGGAGAAAAAAATACTCTTGAAGACAGTCTTTCAACTATGAAAAAAATATGGGAAAAAGGTGAAGGGAAAGCAATCAGTGTGACATGTGCCTTAGGAGGCCTTCTAACTTAGTGGGATGAGGAGAAATTTACTATGCGCTTAGCTATCGAAAACAAGAATTCGCTCTTTGAAGAGATTGAAAGTAAGGAAAATAAGGAATTCATTTGGGTTGGAAACATATCATTAGAGGAATTTTGGGGTCTAAAATGGGCCTCCTAAGGAAAATAATAAAATAATAGTTAAAATAATAAAATAATACTTATTAATTTTGGAGGAAGAATGAAAAAAACTACTTTTTGTGTTCGTATTTTCGACATATCTCTGTATGTTTTTACTCAAATTATGAGTGGAAGAGCTCGTTAGATGCGGAATTTGATTTCGCATCCAATGAGTACCCACACTGCATACTTTTTCAGGTATTTCTTGTTTTTCGGGTAGCGCAATCCATCAAAAGTATGCAATGTGGGTACTCATTGGATGCGGAATCAAATTCCACATCTAACGAGATCTCCCGCTCAAAATTTGAGTAAAAACACAAGGAGATATGTCGAAAATACGAACAAAAAAAGTAGTTTTTTTTAATGACAAATATGCCAATTCAACCATTATGGTTGACTTATTTTATTGAAATTCTATTGGTTCTTGAATTCCAACTCACAAAAACTTATTTTTGCACGGTTTCTTATAAGGTCCATTTTAGACCCCAAATTTCCTCTAATGATGGCCCCACTATTCAGGATTAGAAAGAGACCTTTTAGAAATCCTTTGAAGATCAATGTGAAGGAAAAAACCTATCCCCTATTTCATTTCTAGTGATTTTACTGTCACCATGTCAACAGATGAATGCAGGCGGGGCTCCAAAATAAGGGACCTATTTGGGGAAATATTGGAGGATCTGACATTGCTATGGGGCTTATGAGATATCAAACCTAAAAATGGTAACTTCAATTGGAACAATAGAAGGATTGGACCGTGACACATTGCAGTAAAACTAGATAGAGTGTCGGTCAATACCCACCTTCTCAACAACTTATACATCCCAAAGTCCAAGCTCCTCTACTCGGTCGTCTCAGATCACAAACCTATTTTCATTTTCCTCTCCTCAGTGGGGAAACTCAGGCCACTCCCTTTTCGCTTCAATCACCTCTGGCTAGATTCAGAAGGAGTCATGGACATTATCCACAATGCCTAGAACTACTTTATTGCAGGCTCCCCCGCCTTTATCTGGGATAAAAAGTTGAAGTAGTTTAAGATTGCCCTCAAGCAATGGGTCGTGGAGCATTATCAAGAGCCTAAATTAAGGAAGCTTGAATGTGTCAAGCAGATGTAAATTATGCAAGAAAGTATGGAGCAAGGAGAAGTAACCATAGAACTCCTACTCCAGGAAATAGAGCTTGAGAAAAAATTACAAACCACTATCAGGCAGGAGGAAGAAAGTTGGAGGTTGCGGTCCAAAAAGCTTTTCCTATTTGGAGGTGATCAAAATACCACAGGGTATTCACATAGTGAAACCATTTCATAACACCTTCATTTATGGGATATTAAAGAATACCCATAATCTCACTAGATATTGATAATTACTTACAAAACTCCTTTTTTTGATCCCCCCTCCCAATACATATTTTCCATTAAAAATAGCTCAGTTTTATTATATATTCCTTATTTTAAATAGAAACCCATTTTTATACCTCCCTTATACTTATAAAACCCCCATATCCTATTCCCCGACCCCTAATACCTACAATATATTAGCCTTATTTTTCATAATTAAAATCCCCCCCTTTAAGAATGAACGTGATAAGATATTTCTCAGCAAGGTGAATCCACTGTGCAAAATACCATTTTTTTTAAAATCAGTGCAAAGAAAGACAGAGGAGGAATATGATAAGGGAGCTAAACAAGGATGATGGAACCACCATTATAGACTAGGTGGAGATCATCACTAAGGTAAGAAGTGTTTCTAAAAATCTTTAGAATGATGAAGAGGACGTTTCGCAAGAAGATATGGGTGAAATGGTTAAGGACATCCCCTCTCTTATTAGCCCCGAGGACTCCAAATTTATTGAATCCCCTATCACTAAAGAGGAAATCAAGAAGGCCATTTGGTCCCTCCACCCAGAGAAATCCCCTGGGCTGGATAGATTTTCAATTCGCTTCTATAGGATGTGTTGGAAAATAATAAAAAAGGATTTGTTGTGCCTTATCTACTAGATGTCCAAAGGAAATATTGGAGGGGAAACCAACTCCACCTTTATTTCCCTTATTCCTAAAGATCCCAACCCTGCCTCCATAAAGTGATTTAGGCTAATCTCTCTCTGTAAATCCTCTTACAAGATTTTCTGCAAAGTCATATCCCTTTGACTTAAGGCCATTATCCCTTCCCTAATATCTCCAAATTAGGGTGGTTTCATCTCAGGCTGTCATATAAGTGATAACATCCTCATCCAAGAAGCAATGCAATCTAGCATGAAAAAGTGGGAGACATGAATGGCCATTAAGCTTGATTTATCCATTTATTTTGACCGTATAAGGCATGATTTATTTTTTCTGATTTTGAATAAGTTTGGTTTTCCACCTATCTTTGTCAAGCAAATTCAAGCCTGTATAAGTTCCCCCTGGATATAACCCCTAATCAATGCTACACCCTCCGATTTTTTCAAAGTCAAAAGATGAATCCGGTAGGACTGTCTCCTCTCCCTCTTCCTTTACATTATGGTAGTTGATTCTCTGAGAAAAATACTAAACAGGCTCCTTGAGGAGGGACAAATTCCATGAATCTCTTTTAAAGAAGGGGTTCAGCCTATTAACCATGTTATATTCTCTAACAATACCATCCTGCTGGGAAGTGCATCCCCTCATATTTCCAGGAATTTCCTTAGGTCCCCTGATCTCTTTCTTCGTTCCTCGGGCAGTATGGAGAATTTCGACAAATACCACCTCTACAGGTAGAATAGCAATGTCAATACCCTCATAGACATTTATCAAATTCTTAGCATCCAATTAAACCATGATTGGACTCATTTCAAATATTTGGGGATCATCATCACTAAAAAATCCTTCTCGTCGGCTATGTGGACTCCCATTATTCAAAAGATCAAAAGCAAGATTCTCTTCTTGGGCTCTATATGTCTCAATATAGCAGGGAAAACCACTATGATTCAGTCAATCATTTCCTCATAACCCATTTAAAAAATATTGATGATATTGGCACCCAATATAGTCACAAACAACATTTGCATGGATATAAGTAAATTTCTTTGGCAGGGAGGTAAAGTTCAGAACAAAAGATTCCATCTGGTAAATTGAGCTACTGTTAAGGCCCCCAAACTCAAAGGGGGTCTAGGAATTAGAGACCCAGAGAAAATGAATAAATATCTAGGTGCTAAATTGGTCTGAATAATGGCAAAACGAAGCAAGGACTGGTGGAAAGAGGTCATAAGAAAGAAATACATATGGAAGCCCAGGTCCAAAATCATAAATCATCCTTAGGAAGGAAAGGGCACATTGATCTAGAAGCTATGAAAAACCTCTCTTAAACTGATACAATCCGAATTCTAATTGATTATTGGAAATGGAAAGAAGATTAAAATATGGGATGACAAAAGTCTGTGGCACCCCCCTTTATCCTCTGTCCTTGCTTTGGAGGATGTCTCCAAATGGGCTAGTGATAGTGGCATATTGACCCTCTACGATGTATCCACATGGGATTAGAATGGTAGCTGGAATGGATGGAGAATGCTCCATCCACCTGAGCATCTAAAATATGCTATCAAACTCTTTCTCCTGTCCCTCCATGGCTTAGCTCATATCAGCAATACCACAAAAGATGCCATTGGTTGGGGAAGCAATGATAATTACACTGTCAAGAAAGGATACAAGCGACTACAAACTGATACAACCATTGCTACAACAAATATTTGGAAAAAGGTTCGAAATCCAGATTGAATTCCCAAAGTTAATTTTTTATATAGATCTTAATGCATAACAAATTGCTCACTGCTGATAATCTCAACAAAAGAGGAATAGAAGGCCCCTCTTGATGCGCTCTATTCGATTTTGACTTGTAGACATTATCCCATATTTTCCTTTAGTGAAGTGTCTCTCTTCAATTATGAAGGTCCATCTTACATCCTATATGTGCCCATTTTAGGCCTCCAAAATACCTTGGACAACTCCTCCGATGGTTTGGAATAGTCTCTTCCTGAGTTCTCTCATGAAAAAACCCATTTTAAAGAGGCTTTGGAACACCATCCCCAAAAATATATGTTGGCAGATTTGGTTGGCCAGAAACAAATCAATTTTCGAAGGTCAGAAAGTGTTCTTAAACCGGATAGTTTCAAAAATAATTGGTATGAAAGCATAAAAATTGGCTTCAAGAGGGTTTGGTCTTTTAGAATCAGAGGACTTATCTTCTCAAGTATCTAGATGATGTATTACCTTCCTTCAGCGGAGTTCCCCTTAGTCCAAAATCTTACTCTCCATTCAACCTTTGGAGATAGGGAAAAATTCTAATGATCTTTTTTGATGGATTCAAGAGCAGAACTCTTTCTCCTTATTCTTCGATGGTGCCTCAAGAGGCAATCCTGGGGAGGTAGGTGTGGGGAGGGGGGAGGCATCCTTGACCCCAGAGGACAAACAATAAATTTTTTTCCTTGGGGATTGGGAAAGAAGACCAACAATGAGGCTGAGTGGCTGGATCTTCTCCAAGGATTAGAAATTTTAGAAAATAGAATCATCTCAAGACTGCTAGTCTTTGGGGACTCGTGACATGTTATACTCAAAATGATAACTGGCTATTCAGCATGATCCATCAAATGCAGAAGGTTATATAACAGGACCACTTAGCTTCCACTTCCTGCTAGCATTTCTTGTTATCACAACCTAAGAGTGAACAATGCTCAAGAAGATGCTCTGCAAAATTCAAGTGCCTCTCTCCCACAAGGCTTCATTTCACTAAATAATGAAGAAGTTAGCCCTAAACTTATTCCCTAACTCATCCTAAGTCCCTTATTCCCATTGCAAAATATTTGGAAAAACAATACACAAAGGTTTGTAGTGTTAATGTTCTTGATGATTGTTGGAAGCCCATGCATTATCCAAAGAGACACATGGTTTCCACCACTCTCCATCCATAACCCGCTACCCACTCCAATTAAGTTAGTCTCTTCTAGAATTTATAGTGCGCTCAGTTCTCATGATTCTTCCCACGCTCTCGCTCACACTATGTCTCTCCCATGGGGCTTAAACCATCATCTCCATCCCTCAAACTTGCCAGTGTTCTTTTGTCCTTTTATTTTTTTCCCCGGCAATGAGGTGCAACTCTCCTTGCCTCCCGAGCTCTGCGAAGGGTGGCCGATACCTATGAACCTTTCATGCATGTTTTATTCTTCCCCCCAGTCCTTGGATTTGGTGAGTAACCTAACCCTTCCTTATGTGTATTCTTTCGTTGCAGAGATTGGGTGCAACAAGTCATCTGTGCACCCTAAGTCTGTTTTATCCTCCTCTAGTGTCATTTGCAGTCAGTGTTTGTCTATCGAAGAGATTCGAAGAAGTTTCTCATTTCTGCATATGAGAGACGCTATGGGTAGGCTCTCTGTCGTGATTGATGATCCTTTACAGGGTTCGGGGGTTTCTATGGAATGCGCTCTATCCTTTTTTGGGATTGTTTACAACATCATTTCAAGTTTCAAGCTCAGATAGAGCTTTTGTAATAAAATTTCGCCGCCCATGTTGAGAATGGAACACAGAAGAATGGACCTTGTTGAGAGAAGTGTAAAATAAGGGTTTGATGACTTGAAGATTATCATCTAGCACTTGGAATACTTTGTGGCCATCAGAATTA
The DNA here is from genome assembly GCA_001517045.1 of Pseudotsuga menziesii. Taxonomy (NCBI): domain Eukaryota; kingdom Viridiplantae; phylum Streptophyta; class Pinopsida; order Pinales; family Pinaceae; genus Pseudotsuga; species Pseudotsuga menziesii. The sequence goes on along the minus strand of LPNX011019185.1, from coordinate 10,876 downwards.
ATGATAATAGGGAGACTGCAAAGGAGGTCAAGCAGTTAGTGGAGGATTTCTGTTATGTTTCCTACCACACTAGTTTTCATGATGCAAGAATTGATGATCATGATATGAATATGAAAGATATGATGGGAAAAATTGACCGTATTCAGGAAGATATTCAGAATTTTGTATAGCTAAACCAGGGAAGTCACGCTCAAGAAAATCTAGGAGCAGCCACTCAAGGAATGGAAGAAGACTCCGTCACCCAGCCTATGGGGCTTCCAGGAAAACCAAAATGATTTCCCTGAGTTTATGTTTTTTGCATTATCCTAAATCAACAATTTATTCATATTTATACTAATATTGTAAACACTCAGAATAATAACCCTTATAATGGCTCTAGAAGTCCCTCTTTATGGCCTTTTTTTTGTTTTTGTTTCTATCTTATTGCTAGAATCTTATATTTATATCTGCTGTGATTTTGTCTAAATGGTTGTGCACAAACCCTTTAATATACTCATTTTTAAGTTTTTGTTAAAATAAAATAAAATAAATAACATTGAGTTCTTCAGTGAGCATTCCCATTCATCCCATTCACAATTACTTAAAAGATACGTAATATAAAAATGACTTCCTCCACCACGTATGATGATATGGACATCGTTTTTACATAGAAAAAAAATCATGAATCTTGTCTCTACTCCACGGACTCAACTTCCTCTTACGCGTCACATTATCATAATCAAAGGCATTTTATCATTAAATTGTTGAGATATGCAGGAAATCCAAAAAGGGAACTCACACCTGCTTAATTTGAACACAAGAGCCCTTCTACAAAAATTATGAAGGCTAGGGGTTCACCCTCATGATCATCTACTCAATCAGAGTCAACAATGTAGAATTAAAAAAAAAAGGAAATAAAATAACTACACATATAAAGAATTGTGTTATCCTTTCAAGAGACCATTGGACTCTCCAAATGTTTAATCACTAGAAAAATGTAAAGAAGTTTCAGAAGGACTATGGAACTAGGTGCATTCATGGAATCATTTCCAAAATCAAGTAAGAATATACAATTCTATGAAAGGAACTGCACATACTTAGATATTAGTCATATGATAATTTTCTTTGTAAAGGTATCCCTGCCTATTTTAGAAATATTAAACAAATAAAATTGTTGAAAAGTTAAACCTCTGCTAAATCATGCAATTCAATGAGAAAATTTAAATAAAATTGTCTCCAAGGGAACAATATGAATCTATATTTCCATCCTCATGTAGAAAATTTAAAAAAAATGTTCATAAGCAAAATAAAAACATTTCCTAATTGAAACCTATTATTTTCTTCCATGATGGCCGCCTTTCCCTAATATGATATTTTTTTTCACAAAATGACTGCCTCTCCTTTCCTCGCATACCTTTCTCCTCCACTCAATATTCCCTTTTTACAACAACTAGATACCCTTTCAAAAAAAAAAAAATTCTTCTCCAAAAATGGGATCGAGTCTCCTACAAAGCATTCCATGCCGAGCTCTCCTCCCCGTAGGGTCTTGACTTAGTGAAACTATGCCATAGCTTCTTCTTTCATGGGATATTAAAGAATACCCCTAATTCGACTAGATATTTATAATTACTTCCAAAATTCATTTTGTTCATCCCCCCTCCTAATACATATTTCCAATTAAAAATCCCTATTTTTAGAACATATTTTTTATTTTTACTAGAAACCCCTTTTACTACCCCCAATACATATAAACCCTCCATACCCTATTCCCTACCCTCAATACCTACAATATATTGACCTTATTTTCACTATTAAAATCCCCCCTTTAGGAATGAACGCAATAAGATATTGTTCAACAAAGTGAATCCCTAGTGCTCCTCCCATCTTCCAAAATCGCCCAAAGTGTATCCCTTTGCAATAACTCTTAACCTTCTTTTAGAAATTCTTTAAAAAGTTGAAGTAAACTTTTAATGCATATAATAACTAACTAAATTATAATGATGAAAATTCATATTATAACAATTTCCACCAATTAACTCATATTAGTCATCCTGTTTCTACTCTTGTGTATGCACATCATTGTCTATAATCACTTTCACTTATTAATATTGTCTTAACTTGCCATAAAATTATAATTATATTAATATTTAGTATTGATTAGTTTTCTAATCCATAAGCAACGTCTTAACTTTCCATAAAATTATAATTACAGTAATATTTATTATTGATTAGTTTGCTAATTCATAAGTCACCTGATCTCATAAGTGGCATGTGGCAATTACACATCGATTCCATTAGGAAGACACCTAAAACTTTAGGTGATGAAGTAAGCATTCACAATTAACTCTTATTTAGGTGTTTTAAAACTAAGATGACCTTAGTTGAATCTAAATCCTAGATCATCATGGATTTCATGACATTCTCCCTCTCCCTATTGGATTCATGCCCCAATTCATTCAATGTAGTGAAATCCCCAGTCTTTTAAGTCTACCAAAACAATTCACAACTTAAGAAATTAATATGACATTACTTAGCAGTTAACCTTGTATTTTTGGTTACTAAAAAATAGGAGTACCAAAAGAGATGCTACAATAGGCCTATAAGATTATTATTTGGTAAAGCTTGTTTTTAATTTTAAAAATAGCAAAAGAAAATGGAGTAAACTACTTAACCGGCGATTTGCACTGATCGGACGACCTGCCTCGCGTGAGCGGTCACATCTGGCGTTGCCGGTAGTCCGATCGGTGCAAATGGTCGGGTAAATAGGTCAATCTAGGAGTAAACTACTTAACCGACCATTTGCACCGATTGGACGACCTGGCTCGCGTGAGCGGTCACATCCGACATTGCCAGTCATCCGATCGGTGCGAATGGTCGGGTAAATAGGTCAATCTAAAGAAAATAGTGTCTATATTTTATGAGATTCTCTTTATCACATTTTCTCATTAAATGTTAGAGTTAGTTTCTTTATTAAATTCTAAAAATTGGAATATTATCATTTTTATATATTACACCTATTTTGTAATATTTATTTTAATTATTATTTTTATGGTTTAGACTTTAAATTAATTCATTTTTATTTTATGATAGTTTTTTAATTTTATTTATTAAGTTAATTAGTTAATTATTTCTATATAATCTTGATTTTTACTTATAAATCAAATTGTTATAAATTAAATAGTTTTATGTTGAATTTAATCTTTCTATTTTAATTATTTGATCAAACAAATGTGTAACGGATTTAATTTTTCACTCTTTTTCATGGTTTAAAAATATTCCAACTTAAAATTGATTTATAAATTCTTTATTTCATTTATGGTTTTTTTTTTTACAAATTAAATTTTTTATATTCTTTATTTTTTATGAGTTAAATTATAATAACTATATATTTTTACGGCGAAGGTGTTTCACAATGGAGACGCACTCTCAAAAGATTCCTCGCCTCCTTGGATAATAAAATTTAGACACGTGTCGCGTTAGCTTAGTGAATAGAATGAATAGGTGTTGTGTCTTGCGTCTCGCGTGTTCAACGGGTGACAGACGAATTTACATGGCCACATTTTCTGACAGTCAACTCCATCTCCTCCTATAGTTTCTTGATCACAATAGGATTCTTCTGCCATTTCCCATTCTATAGTAGTTGTGGATGTATCAATTCCAACATTCAACATGTTGAAAATAAGGGCCTTTATGTCATTTCTGCTGGTTAATGTTTTTCTTGTGGGGTCGATTTCTCTCTCAAACATGTCCACTTAGGAAAAATCATTTCCATGTTGACCAAATGGTTGCCTATTATCGCTATTGTTGCGCATGATGGATTGATTGTCCTTACATTTTTTTCATGCACGTATGCAGATCAATTGTTTTTTACTACACTTTAGTTGGGTCCCCAATTCTGTAATCTCTATTCTGGAATTTTTATCTCGCAGACCGTAGGTGTCCTCTGTGTTACGTTCGATGCTGTGGGTGAATGGATTGATAGAATTGATGGATTGATTGCTAGTTGTGTATCCTTCTTCCCACTTGGTGTTTAGCATGTTTTTCTGAAAGGTGGCTTGCGTGTTTTCACTAGAATTCTATCTATTTCCCTAAACAACCAGTCCTAGCATATTTGTTTGTATAGGGTTTCACTGTCCTTCACTACATTTCATTTCTATCAATTCAGAATAGCCCTTGCCAAGATTTTATGCCCAAGATTTTGTGAAAGTTTCAGTCCAGCAGTTTTTGTGGGTTTAGGCTAAAATTTTCTTGAGGGATTTTGTGGCTTTAGGCTCACAGTTTGTAGGGTCAATTTGTTCGTGGTTTCGTTTCAATGTTGCTTCAGTCAATGGAATATACGTTACCCATGTCCCTTCATCCACATTAATGCTTCATCAATGCATTGTTGCTTGATTAATGCAAGAAAGATTTTCATTTCGTTCAGACATGGGCCTATATCTTAATTTTGGCTCACCTTATGACAATATGCAATATCTTGTTACAATACTCGATTTATGGCATTTATTGATGCATCGCCTTTGCTCCACACCTATAAAAAATGATTCAGGTAACATGTAATGTCCCCAAAATTTGAAAATAAATTTTTTTTATAGGCTAGTCAAAAATACCCAAAAGGGATCATTAGTACTCATGTGGAAACATAGATGCTCCTTAAACTTTCAACCTCTTCGAATTATTCCCATTGTCTTATTAATCTCTTATCCATTTTGTCACTATTAGTTTGTTTAATTCTTATGTCTTAATTATGTTATTTAAACTGTTGATCTATCTTAGTTACTAATGTGAGTGAATTAATGAGTCATTTGAATAATTGTTTTACTCCTACACATGTGTACTTTTCTTATTAAATAAAAACTAACCTAACTTTGTTGATGGGGATTAAGTGGTGAAGTGGCGGGACTTGTTCTCCCATGACGATCTGAGAGGTAAAGTTATTCTTCGTTATGTAGGTTTACTTAGTTCATTCGATCTAAGGCACCTTATTCATTGATTTACAGGTTAGTCTTGTGACATCGGGATTATTGGTTACTTGACATAAATAAGTTATCTATTAACTTCCCATTCTTCCTTGTACTTTTTTTACTGTTCTGTTTTAATTACTTAGATACGTCCTATGATTACTAATTATCTGTATTCATTAAAATTACTAAATGCTTATGAATTATATTACTATCCTTTCATTATTATTGTCTATCTCTTTTTTAGTTACTTACTCATCTGTTGTTTCTATCTTGCAGGTTTTACCTTGTTGAGGAGCTTGTAGACTTATGCTTGTTTTTCCTAGTGAGGGCATCATGGCATACTACGCTTTCCATTATTCCTAAATTCTACAACCTAGACTTATGACTTAAACGCACTATGCTACATAAAAGAACTATCCTAAATGGAATATAATAACACTATTGTTGGTTGTTTAATACCTCGCTTTCTAGCCTAATACTTGGTAAACCATATAATATATTAGTTTTATTCCTGTTTATTTATGGTTGGAGACCCACGTGAATAAAAACATTGGTGAGTGATATTTTTGGGTATTTTATATTGTTTTGTGTATACATTTGGCTTTTCAAATCTTCATATATATATGTCCGGCAAATTAATGGCTCGTTATTTCTTTTATGCATGTTTTTCGGCGCTCCATGGAAAATTCACGATGGCACAATGGCTGCACCGGCAAATATGGGGGTTTCGATCCACACTTTGGGTTTACCCTGAGCTTCCATCGCCTTCCAACATGCCTACGCAGACTTTTCAGGTTCTGTTTTTGGATGGCCGTTGAATACGAAGCTCTTGCTTTCTTGTTTTAGTGTTGTATAGATTTGAAAGGGATTTGAGCTACCCTATTTGGCTCAGGTGTGCCGAGTTACCTGTAGAGTTGTTTGAGGATCAATTTCTATCACATGATTGATTCTAGTCTGTATTTTTAGTATAAAAGGGCTTTTGAAACCCTAAGAAGGGAGGAATGTTGAGAAACGATTGTAATGCTCCATTTTGTTAATACAATCAGCGTGTATTCTTTTTAAGGTTTCGATCTAGATCTGGAAGGCGTTGAGGGAGGGCCCCCTTCAGCACCAACCTTGGTATTTTGCATTGTGTGTTTTGTAAACAGGTTAATGTCTCTGTTCTTTGATATTGTTACATAGAATACTGATAGTTTCCCTCATATGAATGACTGCAGATTATTAGTTAAATGCAATTGATTTATTTTGTTGAATAACTCAGGAACAGTTTTCATTTGATACCCTTTTTGGTTTCAGCGTGGACTGTGTGTTAATGGCCATGAACATTGTTTAGGGTTATTGTTTTTTTTATGAATTGTGTGATGGTTCGATTCACGTTTTGCTGTTTGAAAGGTTACAATTAAACTGAGTTTTCATATTGTTTCTATTTGCCAGCGTATAGTGAGACAGCGCTAGACTTCTTTTTATTCACTCTTCCTATAGCAAAATAGCAATAGATTTTCCCTTTTATTGCCAGCAGATAGACTGTAAAAATAGATTAAGGAATGGTGTGAGTTTAATGTTTTCTTTGATTTCCAGTATGCAGTGCAGTATTGGCAATTTGGTTGACTCTAGCTGTTGAAAATAGTTAATAACAGCTCATCCTTTTCATTTTTAAATTTGCAGAGCTGTAGGGTATCTTGTTAAAATTGCATAGCACTTGTGATAGTTTGTAGAAGGATTGAAAATTGGAATTTATAGAGCACATAGGGCTTTAATAATATTTTAAACAAGTGAGTAAATAGGAAGGAATCAGGCTGTTTGAGTTTGGAGAAGATCCTAGTTTATAATATCGCTTTCCTGAATTAACACCAGCTTCACAGTGTGCACATGCAAACCAGAACTATTGAATATTTTTTCATACAGTCCTATTATTGATTAATGAGCATTGCTTGGATAACCTTGGCCTTTTTCCTGTGTGCATTAATGTGCATAAATAAAACAGAGTATATTTGAATAATAATAACCAGCCAAGACTCATTATAACAGGTTGTGTGTTGACTATTTAAAGTCAAGAGATTACAGGTGTTATTTTGGCAATAATTTTAGCAGTATTTGTGTGAAGTGAAGCATTAATTCTCGTAGGATTATAGTGGAGTTTTCAGATCAAAGTTATTTATTAAACTCGTTCAGTTTTAGAATAGATTATGAGCACTGTAGCTGAGTGTGGATTGTGGAATGTTTAAGGGATTGCTGTAGGGTTTGTTTTATCCGTAGATTGTTCTTCTGAAAGATTGCTGTAGGTGGAATTTCTATGAAAGATTAGGGTTAGTTTAACACTATCTTTCCTGCACATATAGTGCAGCAGCTCAAAGTTTACGATTGCCTGGTTGATAATTAAATTGAGGTTAATTAAGTAACATTAAAATTGACCAACATTTTGGCGCCGTTGCCGGGGAGTTGCTCCAAGGTAAGCTGGTATTTTGCTCATTTTTGTTTGTAGACAGAGAAGTTCAGGTAGATAGGATCTTTTTAACAGTACACAACAAGGTGGAGGGGAAACATTAAGACGCAAAGACGAATTCACTATGGGGTTCCCGTGGTGTAACAGCCTGCCGCATCCACTTTAGTGGGTTGCCCCAAATTCTTGTTGTTTCCTTTTGGTAAGTGTGGTTGTTTTTCTTTGCATGATTGATTTATTTTACTGCAAACAGTGTGTTTATCTTTCCTGTAAAGAGTATTTATTTTTTGTAGTTTAATTTCATGCAAGTGTGGTTGTCCTTTTTTCCAGTTGGGTGTGTTTAATTTCAGTAATCTAATTTTACAACAGTTTTTAGGTGTGTCTAGTTGTTGCAAATTGGAGGAGAAGGGTTGGTAAGGCAAACTTGCGCATTTCATAACAAGTTCCTTCAAACCCAATTGTGGCACAGGTATTTCAATTTATTTTGATTAAAAGTTTTGTTATTCTCAGTAATTGTTTTGATGAGACCCAGAGATAGTAGGGGAAGATTCATTAAGGTTCATTCCGATATTTTTGGAAACAGAGACCCCCCCCCTCACTAACCCTAGGGATAGGAACACCAGCAACGAAATTGAAAACAATAACGCACAAATTTCAGTGGAATTAGGGACCACCTCAGCAAGAACTGAGGGTATACTCAGTGAACATTTACATGCAGTAGAAACCCCACAGACCCAACAAGCTTCACCTTCAAAGGGAGACTCCAACTTGGTGGACACAGTGAACATAGAAAGAATAAATTCCCTTCTTGGACAGGCGCAGAATCTAGTAGTTTCTCAAGTAGAATCTACTACAGATTTGCCTTTCAATCTTCAATCTTGGCCTAGGCCAGACCATTGGGATTTCATTCCATCCCCAAGAAGAGATAGGTTAGGTGTCAACTGGTTTAGGAACCCTCTTGTTATGAGTGATCAGGAAACCAGACACCAGATGGAGGGAGAAGGAGAACATGAAGTACGAACTGAAACAACTTTTGGCTTTCCTATTCTAGATCTTGCACGAAATGTCAACATGAAAAATATCCCAGCATATTCATTACCTACCTTCTATGGGAAAAGTACTGAAGATCCGGATACTTTTCTCTTTGAGTTTGACATCTTGTGTAGGAGTTACAATTATCTATAGGATGCACAGAAGTTAAAACTATTTCCAGCCACCCTTAAAGATGCTGCACTTAGGTGGTTTATGAGTCTGGGGGAGTCCACCATCCGAACTTGGGAAGAAATGAAGAGTGCTTTCCTTAGAAAATACCGAGATTACTGTGGACCTAGAGATTCTCAAAATGACATCTTCAAAATGCAACAGCATGAAGAAGAAAGTCTTGAGGATTTCCTAGAACGTTTCTGCTTTGTACTGCAGAAATCCAAGTATAATACCTTACAAGAGGATGCGGTCAGAACTCTTTTTCTGAAAGGGATTCTGGAGGAATATGTGGAAATCCTCAACCTGATGGCATCAGGTGATGTATCTCACAAATATTTTGAGGAGATCACTGAACTGTGCAGAAAATACTCTAGGAGTAGAGCCAAAGCAGGAAAAAGCACAAGGGAAGCTCCTTCCCGCATTTCTAGGACAGCAGGAACCAGTGGGATTACAAGAGTTGAATTGGGGAACCTGTTTGAAAATTTTAAAACTGACATTTTAGGCACCTTAAGCTCCCAATTTGATGCATTGAAAACAAAGAAACGGTAAGAGGAAGAAGACATAGCAGCATTGCATATATTCTGCCCTAAATGCAGAAAGAGGCACCCCTTGAAAGAGTGCCCTCTTAATACCATTGCAGTCTGTTCTCTTTGCTCGGATCCGCACCCTACAGACAATTTCCCTTCTTTACTAGAGCTGCAAGATTTTTACAAGCTTAATGCTGAACCTATAGATTCATCCTTTGCACCAAAGAGGCCTTGGCAGCCTAGACCCCAAAATATGTACCCAGAACCTATTTTTCCAAACCCTGCATATTATTATCCTATGCCACAATCTCAGTAGTCATGGAGTCCACAAATGTGGCAAAATTGGCCCTCTCAGCCAACTCAGACTCAACCATGGCAGCAAAGCTGGCGAGGACAGCCATATGGGACCTCAAGGACAGCCTTATGGAGGAATACAACATACAGCCCCATTACACACCCCTCCTAGTTACGGTCCAATGCCCCCAAATATGCAGCAGATTTTACCTGGCTTTACACCACCTGCACTTCCTCCCATACCCCCAGTTCCACAACAATACCAAAACTCAAACCCACCTAGACCTACGTTGTTGCCAGCTCAGCCTATCCCAAATCCTAACAACAGACCTTCTCAGCCTATACATAATGCTGAAATTCATATGGCCCCATCTTACGTAATTCATTCAGCTCCTTTACAGGAAATTCAATTAAGGTCTGGGAGGACATTAAATAAAACCCCTCCAGTAGTGATTATTCACGAAGAGACTGGAGAAGAAAATGCTGAAAAAGAGATTACAGAGGAAGAAGAAGTGCAGATTGCCTCAGAAAACACTCAAGCACTGGGAACTCATTCCCAATCATCTGCTCAGCCACAAGTGAATGACAAACCTCCTTACCCAGAGAGGTTATTAATAGAGAAGCCTGTGGTTCGTCCACGGTTTGATTGGGAAAATGAGTTGAAGAATGTTTGTATCAAGATTCCATTACTTCAGGCTATTAGAGATGTCCCTATCTATTCAAAACTGGTGAGGGAACTATGTCTAAAGAAACCTGGTCGAAAAAAGAAAGACCCACCCACAATACATGTTTTAGGCCAGCTTTCCAATTATATTTCAGACTGTCCCTTACCCCCAAAATTTGCAAATCCCCGAAACCCAGTGGTGACCATTTGCATCAATGACATTTCAATAGGAAACACTCTAGTTGACCTGGGGGTTGCCATTAATGTCATGTCTATGACCACCATGCAGAGACTTCAGTTGCACACTCTCCTCAGACCTACTCCTACTATTTTGGAGTTGGCTGATCGGAGCGCAGTCAAACCTGTGGGGGCCTTAGATGACATTACCGTCACAGTAGCATCATGGGAGTATCCAGTGGATTTTCTGGTACTCCAAACTAAACATCCAATGGGGGAACATCCTGTTATATTAGGCAGGCCCTGGTTAGCCACGGCCAATGCCTTTATAGGTTGTAGGGAAGGCATTTTAACTATATCTAATGGCACCTCTCTACAGAATCTCATTATTTATCCCCCAGCACAACCTGTATCAGAAAACATGCTATGGCTAGAGAGTCCTTACGGGGATGAGGACGTGGAACAACCCTTGCTGTCCATTAGTCAAACTAGGGGGCTGGAAGACCAGACTGAGGATGACATCCTAGAATAATTTGTCTCAGCCACTACTAGTATTGAGTTCCCCCAGTCCTTCTCTGACCTAGACAATGTTTTCACAGAAGCTTTTCAAGAACAGTACTACCCTTCAGCT
>LPNX011019169.1:327164-337882 GCA_001517045.1 Pseudotsuga menziesii | reverse complement strand
AATAACATCAAAAGATTCAACAAAATCTGCCTCATGTGTAGCTGCCATATCATGAATAAAACCATGAATCTTCTTCCCAATTTGATGAAGCACCTTCATAACTCTGTAACAAAGCTCATGAGGCTCTGAAATATCAAAATATATGTCATATACAACAAAAAATAACAGAGGTATGGTGTCTCCATGAGAAAATGGGTTCATAGCGGGAGAAGGGTGAGCAACTAGATCACATTGATAGTTGAGCGAACCTGGAGGGTTTGGAGACTTGAGATTTGGACCATGGGTGGTCAAATCAAATCCAGAAATATGGAACAACAGTCCCATGAAGGCCAATGCCATGGCTGTCCAACCAATGAAAGACATACAAGACATAAAATCAACATACACAAGTGACAAAGCATTGGAAACTAGGCAATTTTGAGATTTTCCAACTAGTGAACTTGAGGGTTGTCGGGTCTTTTGGTCATGAAATGGTTGGGGAAATGATTCTATGACTGTCATAGGCTGTATATCAATTTGTACATCACCTTCAGAATTCGAATGGGAAAGAGCTTTCAGAAGACACATTAAAAACTAGTGAAAAATGACTAGTTTCTGGAGGAAGCTTCGATGAACTGGTTGGGGTTTCTTCCAAGGAAGGAATGGAGGTTTCAGATTCTGATATATTAGAAAGTAAATCAGAAATAGAGCCATCTGAAACAGAGATATGGGAAATGGGTTTCTCCCATGCACACAAAGCATGCGCAGGCTTACCATCTCCTTACTTGCGCTCCCATCTTCTTGCAAAATTTGGAAGATCAATATTGTTCTCCTCAAGGAGTTTTGTCATGATGTCCATCTTCTTTCTGAAGCAAGATCTTTCAAGATGTGAACCTATGCAATAACCACATGTGGGTCTTGTTCGTGATTGAGCAAAATATGAAGAAACTTGAACTTTAAAACTTTAATCCATAATAACAGTGCATATAAATCTCATCAATAATCCAAAGACATAAATCAAACCATAGAACACAGGATATACCCTGGGAAAATCCTCTGCTGATTCAGAGGATAAAAAACCCAGCAAACGATCTTAGAGTATGATAGATTAGTAGTATAGAATGATTACAACACAACAGCAGTTTGCTTTCACCGAGAGCACCAAAGAGAGGAGATCGAATGGAACACCATCTAACTTGCCAAATGCATAGCACTTTAATAACAAGTCAAATTAGTTTTTACAACAAAAATAGAATGGTTGCCTGTGGCAACAACTTGTTAACACTTAGAACACTAATCCATCTTTAATCATGCACCCCATACTAATCTGGTGTCAAGCTAGCACTCCATAATAAATTTCCACATGAAGATATGGGCCTTCCATTAATTAACTAACTCTAACTGAGTAGTTAACTGAGTTGAACTGAACGTAACTGAGTTGAATTGAATGTCACTGAACAGAACTAAATGTAACTGAACAGAACTGAATGTAACCGAACTGAATGTAACTGAACTGAACTGAATGTAACTGAACAGTAACTGAATGTAACCGAACTGAATGTAGTGCTTCTCCATCAGTGTTTATTTCCAACAATCACTTGCATAAATTAAGGAGTTGATTCCTTAATTAACTGAACTTGTTTACCATAACTAATATTCAAATTCTCTCTCTATCTCTGTGCTTATAATAAATATCTCTGCATGGTCCATATGTGTTTTCATTAAATAATCATCTTTATCATATCATACTCATAAGATCGTTTCCAAACCTATGATCATATGTATTGCCCCGAGTTATATAGTCACATGCTAAAGTAAATCACTCTAAGGGTAGCTAATCCCTAAAGGAGACTTCTAGCACATGTTGACCATGACTAGCCATACACCACATAGTATATCTACTTTACATAGTAAAGCACACCACCTCACAACATGAGGATATTTGAAGAACTTGTTATTACTCACAAGTCTACTGCATCACCACCTCAATCATATCAGGATATTTGTAGGACTACATAAGTCTACTGCATCACCACCTCAACCATATAAGGATATTTGTAGGACTTGTTGTCGCCCGAAACTGGCACGCGGGTGCTGAAAGCCCAAACCGCGGGTGCGCCGTCTCGGCGACAACCTCTCGACAGAGAGGCCAATGTCAGCACACCTTCTCTCTCCTCACTTCAGGTTGGCTCTTCTCTAGCTCTAGGGGGGTTTCCCTAAGTTCGAATCGCTAAGGCAGGTGCAGCTGAGCGCAGGGTGATCTGAAGAGGCTGCCTTAGAGAAACTTGGGTATCAAAAAAGGAAAACGATTCGGATTGATGGGCAGGAAGGGAAGGGAGGATCAGTCCTCGAGGGAAGGCCAGTGCCGGTACCAGAAGGGTAAATGGAGTCAAAAGGAGACTCAAAAGAGCTTTGTGTTTCGCAGAAGTGAGACTAAGCTGGTTCGTTCCATAACCAAAGGCCAGGAGAATGGAAGTATAACCGACTACTTTTCATTACTCCCAGACCTCTGAGAACACAACGACGACAAACAACTTGGCAACCGCAAATGCTTGCCCAATGTGCTAGATTATAGCCCTCTATGCTGGCTTGGTCTATAACTTTATGAAAACCCGAAGCTACAATGGAGAAACCCCAACATATCCCAAAAATACTCAACATGATATTTTTTCTTTATTGACTTTAGGGAAAAATCCTCCCAGCCCAAAAAGTTCCATCCTTTTACAATGAAAGAGCCTTGCTCTTTATAGGCCCAAAAAGGCCAAAAATCTTTAAAAGGAATAATAAAAATTTAAAATCAATCAAAGATCCACAATTTTCTCCTAAATAACTACTTAACTACTACAAAGTGTAATTAACACTCTGTTTAAAGAACACCCAAAAAATGCTGACAGCCACCGATCAAAACACTGAGTGAGTATGTCCACGTGGATGGATTCCACAAATCGTGGCTTTTCCATACAGCCGGCCAAAAATGACTTTACATCCAGCAGCTGTCTACTTTTATCAATGATTAACGAAAAGAGAGCACGCCCAATATCTGCGTTATGGCATATCTCATGCGTGGTAGATGAGGGTAAACCACTATTTGGAACCATTCGGTTGCTCTCGATGCCATCTGAGTCGGCTACTTCACGCTCGGCTTCTACAGGAAATTGATTGGCTGCCACTGAAATTGTGTCCAACAATTAAGGAAAACGCCAGTACAAGCTAAACCGACTACTTTGATAAATCGATGGCTCCTATCCATAATAGTTCCATGCTCATGATATCTACTTTCTAAAACCTTTGCTCCATGCTCGGCGGCTTGTATTCACATTCACATTGACTGCTTGGAGGCTAAAATCCATACCTTGGCTGCCAATAAAAATGCCGTCCAAGCCCCACGTCTGTCTGCCCAAAAATCGTGAAGAACCTGTTCCAATCCCCTATGCTCAGCTGTCAATCGGATTTAGCATTAAACTAGCAGATTAACTCAAGGCTGCCACAAGGAAATTTACGCCAATCAACTGCCAAACAAAATACGAACTGGAAGTGGAACTCAAGCTCATCCCGGAGACGTGAAAGCATGGAAACTGGCGATCTCTGCGTAATTTCTCCGCCTCTACGTAATGATCTCGACTCTGTGTCTGATAAATGCAGACGGCAAATGAAGTAAATTCCATCTGAAATTTGAAATGCCTTTGTCTTTCACTCTCTATTACACTCTTTATCTTTCTTGCTTTGGAATCTCTCTCGATGACCTGTGTTCATTAGTGGCTTGCGTGGCCCTAGAGGTAGCTAAAGCGATATGTGTGTTGCTGGAAGCCACGTATGGCACTCGTTGTGTTTCCCAAAACCCAAGGATGACCTGCAACATCCTACTCATAATGTTTGAATAAATAGATTTAGCGTCTACCCATTTCACAGATTTAGCGTTTACCACTCCTGCGCAAAATATCTCAATGTTCCCACATTACCACGTTACAGTGGACTACATCTCATTCCCTCTCCAAATTGATAAATCAGAATTTCCAAGTCTAAAAACACATGAAAAGTAGCCTGAATTGTCTGACCTCATGAAAATACTGGATGGTTTTACATCTCTATGAATAATTTTACACGAATGGCAGTATTGAAGGGATTGCACAAGAAATTTAATTATTATGGCGATTTGTTCCTCGGAAAGAATGCCATAGCCATACCGGTCGAGTAAGTGCTGGAGACCTCCTCCATCACAGAGTTCTGAAATCCAGGCGCTCCAATCTGTAACAGGCCCTGACCTCCAAGATATGTGGAAGCATTGTTTGTGTTCCAGTTGGGTCATCATCAAGCACAACTAATACTTTTGCAACTCCATTATTCTCCAGCCTATGAATCTCTTCCGTTGGGTCTACATGCCATTCAAACAGAAGAGACTTCCATGTTTCTTCTTTGGGAAGAACAGGAAGTTTGGCTTCAACATTCCCTCCAGTTAGTTTCTCAAATATCTTACCTACAGCAGCATCATCCCATCGACCCCAACCGGCAGTAGAACCTAGTAGAAACTATTGATGTGCAGCTGCTGTAATGTGAAGTGGAATCTTTAGTCCTCTAGACTCATGAAGCACAATTCCCAGGTCCTTCACAAAGATGTCAATAGCTGAATGGGGGGTGTATTCATTCTCCAGCATGTGTGGCACACGATTTCCAAACATCCAAGGATTTCCACCAGCATTGGAAATAATATCAAATAAATTTTGTGTGTTCAGACCCAAACATGCTCCAAATGCCATTGCTTCAGCAACAGATGCAATGTGAACCCCAGCAAGAAGTTGATTTACCATTTTCATAGAACTGCCAACACCAGCCCCACCCTTGATAATGTATAGTTTTTCACTCAAAGCTAATAAAATAGCACCAGTGCGCTTCGATGCTTCATCTGTTCCTGCAGCCATTATGGTCAGCTTTCCATTAGCAGCCTTCACCACACCACCAAATACAGGAGCATCCACTAACTGTAAGTCTCTTCTCTCATCTTTCTGAAAGAGAATGACCATTGCACTAATCTTGTGTTGCTGATATATTCTTCGGACAATTAAGCCTACATGTACAGTAGCATTTGTCTCCCTTTATGTCTGGTTCATTTTCACAATATTTTGATCCTTTACTCATCTTGTGAACAATCTTTTGTGTCTTCTTTGTCCAAGAAATCCCTGCTCTAAAACATTGGATTGCATCCTGATCTTAACAAACAAGTGACTACCGGTGGTCTTAGACAACCTTGAAAGACAAGCTACCAATTAGGTGTTAATAGGACTACACAAGTCTACTGCATCACCACCTCAACCATATGAGGATATTTGTAGGACTACACAAGCCTACTGTCCACCTCAATCATATGAGGATATTCGTAGGACTACACAAGCCTTTTGTCCACCTCAATCATATGAGGATATTCGTAGGACTACACAAGTCTACTGCATCACCACCTCAACCATATGAGGATATTTGTAGGACTACATAAGTCTGCTACATCACCACCTCAATCATATGAGGATATTCGTAGGACTACACAAGCCTACTGTCTTGATATTATTCACAAGACTTTACAACATCACCACCTCAATCATATGAGGATATTTGTAGGACTACATAAGTCTACTGTCTTTCTATTACTTACAATACTGGAGAATGACTCCTAATGTTGTAATCTCAACAGGTCTCTCTCTCTTGTTCTTCATCCTCCTGGATCTCGAACTCTCATCAGTTGAACTGGAATTTTCGATATCCGAATGCTTCTTCTCTTTCTCTCTTTGTTGCTTCAAATTTTTTACTTTCTTCTTTCCTTTGGCTTGATTTGATACACCAGCAGCAAGGGCTTGATCCTTGGTGGATTTGGTGGTACCCATTTGTACTAACTTGTCTTACTCTTGAGTCAAATACTCCATGAAGTCTGCTAGCGCAGGCATCCTCCAATTTCTAGCTGTGAGCTTGCTTGAGTGGAATGTCGAAACAAACACAGAATATCTAGGTCCTAGCTTAGAAAGGATAGACAAGATCAGCTGGTCTTCTTTCTTCTCGATTCCACACTGTTTCAGCTGAAGCACCAGCGCTTTGAACTTGGGGAATAAGTCTTGAATAGTCTCATATTGAGCTAGGCTCAGGGAGATTAGCTCATTTTCGAGCTAATGGCCTCTCATCTCATCAGTCTTACCAGATAATGACTCAAGCTTGAGCCAAACTTCATTGGGTGTGCCAAGACTGTCTACATGGAAAAAAAGATCCCTCGAAATGTTGAGGCAGAGCTTTCCAAATTCTTCGTCAAGCCGATTGAAGTACTTCAATTTCTCCACAGCAAAGTTGGGTTCGACTTCAATCCCCATGGTGACTTTATACATGCCTTTCGACCTCAGTTGGATCACCATTTCGGCCTTCCATTTGAAATAGTTGAATTGGGTAAGAAATAGCTAAGTTTGCTCCATCCTGCTTGTGCACTGAGTGACAGAATCTCTGTTGTACCAACAATGCAAGCACTCAAATTTTCTAGAAAATGCCCTAAACAACAACTCAAACACTCTCAATTTTGATTTGTAGCTCCACAAAGCTCTGATACCATGTGAGAATTGCTTCACAGTGAGATCTAGGAGCAAGAGCAATATTGACAATCTAAGAATTTGACAAAATATACAAGAAAATAGTAAAAGAGAGCATAATAGCATACACAAATGTAGTCAATAACTGATATTATTATGGTTGTACAACTTGTACATATGAGTGGTACATATTTATAATACAATGGGGAAAATTCGTGGGCCCTTAGAGGCCATCTAGATGTCGGATGATCAAACTAGAGTGCCTCAACTATCAGGATAATCAAAGTGGAGCGGCTCAACTGAGTTAATGAGCCAGAAACACCTATTTGACCAATATTGATCAGTATTACCTAAGTAGGATCATATAACATAAGTACAAGACAAATGAAAATGCCTCCTAGGTGTAAGACCATGGTACTAAGGTAGATTTGTTGCCCGCTGAATGTGCACACTGCTAGCCTAAAATCTTTCGAATGGTTGTCTCCCGGCAGAAGGGAGAGGTGCGGCCCTTGGGGGCTAGCAAAGAGTTAGGTGTTGTCACCTGATCCCAACTCTTCCGTGTTACAAATTATTTTGTACCATAGTTGAACCTCCTGTTGAGCAGCCATTTGATGAACATGTTCAATGTTCATATCGAGTGCAGCAGAAGTTCAGAATGTTTTGCCTAGACAATTTTGAATAGTCATTTTTATTTTTATGCTGAAATGACCATGCCCCATGGGGTTTTTGTAATAAAGTGTGCTAGTAGGGGTTTTGAGTGGCTCGGTCCCCTAAGACGTAGATTTCAACTACGGTATTCCAGGGAGTTTTTTCCCTTGTCGATTATGCTTTTCCTATAGCCGAGTATAATCGATTAATTTTTCTCTCGCTTCCTCCAAAGCTGGAATGTTCGATTTTGAAATTTGGGCCTTGCAGGGTTATTACAATCCAACTAGTAAATATGAACCTACTAGACACTATTGGTATGTTCTATGGTCATTTCCTAAGCCTCAGAATGCTTTAAAAATTTGTCTAAAAATTTTTTACCAACAACAATGAGTTTTTTAAATTTTTATTTTTTGACTATAGAGAATTAATTAAAATTTTCAATTAATTCAACCATTTTGACAATAATTTAATTGAAAATTTTCAATTTGTAATAATTAAGTGGTTGGGGGTGTTTTTGGCAAATAAACACTTATTTTCTAAGCCAAAACACTCATTTAACCCCTAGACACACTTATCCTAAGTTTCAGACTATTATTTGACCTTGGAATCAATATTTTCTCAAAAAACAAAAAAAATGAGATATATTAATTAAAATAATAAAAAATAATAAATTGGAGACTAGCCTTTCCTCTTATCAAAGAAAGAAACACAACAAGCAGACTAGCCTTTCCTCCATCAACAACATACTTCAATCTTTCTTTCGGTTACATTAGTCGCTACAAGTGGATCTCTATTTTCAAGGTTCTACCCTACCTATTTTCCACTTTTTTTTGTAGAAGTGATCAAGTCATTTAAATCTTTATTTCAAGCTTGCTTGGCCTCTACTAAGTTAGATCTAGGCTTTCTAGCCTTAGATCTACTTTTTCAAAGCTAGATCCGTCTTTCTAAAGGCCCATTTTTAAAGATCTAGTTTCTTTTCCATTTTTGTAAATCCATCTCTTTCTACATCCAAGTTTTGAGTTGAGATAGCACCTTGGGATTTCATCCCAAGGGCCTATTGTCCGCCGATTGCACACCAACAGCAGAAACTTTCTGAAAGCTGTCTCCTCACTTAGGAAAGTGGGAGAGGTGTGACCTTAGGGGCAAGCACAGAGCTAGGTACTGTCACCTACTCCTAGCTCCTCCATTTAGGCTAACTCCTAACGAAGCCAAGGGGGTAGTCCCTAACAAAGAGTTTTCTAAGGCTCAATGTTTAAGTTAAGTTTTTAGATGTTTTGGATGCGAATGGATGTTGTTTTAGGAGTTATTGTGATTTAAAATGATTAATACTAAGGAGATGATGTTTAATCAAAGCAGTCCACGTTGCTAACAAGAGATCACACAGATAAGCAAAGATTCTAGACTTATAACTTAAGCATTCAAATATAATCAATTGAAATGGACCCTAGACAGTTGATCAAGATAGAAGAATAATTAAATATAACAAAGGACCAGTGCCTTATGGAGTCAAATAAATGCATGAAATGAAGTCTAGGAATTAAGCTAGTGAGTATTAGGTTTTGCAAGTGCTCTTGGTAGATTTTAAGAGTTTTTAATAGTGGTCTTTCTTAGGATGTCAACAAAGGTTTTTCAAAGCCGGGAGACTCTTATAAGTTCCTTCCGTTGAAGACATGTCAGGCCCGCCCAGTATCCCAGGCTGGTATCGCCAAGATTGACCAGCTAGCCGAGAATCTAAGACAGCAGGAGGTTCTGGCACCTCTACTAGGAAGTACTTTGGAAGAATCCCTACAACGACGGTGCATTGGTTACAGGTGTTTAAGTATTATTAAATTACTCTTGTAGGGTTTTAAGATCCGATTCCGTTTCTGGGTATTCCGATCTGGAATCGGTCAGAGCATACTCTGGCAAGGAGGGGAGGGAGTTAATTAATTAAAGAGGTGTGTGTGTTGAAGGTTTTATTAAGTTGATTAATTAAGACTCTCCGACAGAGAGCACTCTTGACCCCGTCTTATGACAGTGGTTCAAGAGACTTAGATAATCTAGATGAGGCTAATGCAGGGATTATGCAAACCTAGGATGCTCTCCGATAGAGAGTGCTCTTGACTTGTGTTTTTGCAAATTCAAGAGTCTTACTTAAGAGTTAATTGATTAAACACATGTGAACAAGAAGCAAAGATGAGTTATTAAACTCTCCGACAGAGAGCACTCTTGATCCACCTTATGCTGTGATTCAAGAGATTTAAGCAGTTGATTTACTTAGAAAGATAAACAATTTAAAAGAGTAATCAACTTGATTAAAGAATTAGAAGTGATGGATTAACAATTAATATTCTAAGCATAAGATGCAAATGATGATGAAAACAAGCACATATAATCTAAGCATGTAAAAGATGGACACAACACAATCCTCCCCAAATGGGAGAGGATGGGAGTGGGGACTTAAAAACCCCACTCAAACAAAAGATCTTTATTAAACTTTATACAATGTGCCTTAAGGATTTTAATCCTTGAAAGGACTTTCAAAAGAAAGCAAAACAACTCTACTGATATCAGGAATTGTGTAAAAAGGAGAGTGCTTTTACTTTTACTTGGAGATCTTTTTGAAACCTGTGAAAAGGGAAAAGAGAAAAAGTTTGAAAGAGGGACAAAAGAGCAAAGGTAAAGAGGGCTGAAACAAAAGAAGATGAGGGAGACAAGGCAAGAAAACAAAGAGGAGGTCAAAACCAAAGAAAGGGAGGAATAGGGCAGCCAACTATGAAGCTAAAGGAAGACAAAAATTGAGGAAAACGGAGCAGCGAAAGAGAAAACAAATGGCTGTCATAAAAAATACAAAACAGGACAGCGAACAAAAAGTGGAAGAAAAGGCCAATAACAAGGTTGAAAAAGGCCCAAAAACTAGGGCAAAAAGAGGCAAAAAAGGAAGGAAAACTAGGGCACACTAAGGCTGTCCAAAATGAAGAAATAAGGTGGTAATTGAGAGAAAAAACGGGGCAGGGATGAAAAAGAGATAATAAAGAGCAAAACAAAGTAACTTGTAGAAAGGGGATTAAGGAAAGGAAGAAGGAAGGTTTTTGCAGTTTATTTCTTTGAGTTTTTTACAAGTTTTCCCGCTCAACCTGTCATAGAGAGAGAAAAAACCAGCGAGCTATTTACCTGCAAAATGATGGGTTACACAATAGAATATGCTATAAAAATACACCTGGCATTTGAGCAAAATATAAGAACCTTGTGCTGCTTCAAATAATAACTAGAACTAAGATAAAAAACACTTCCTAGATCTAGAAATAGAAGCAAGTAGATGCAAAAATTTAACTTTGTAGATCAAGATACTACTTGCAAATATAAAGGTAATGAAAGATTCTGTTTTTTAGGGGTGAATATAAGAGATGGAGCCACTTGGATCTTTGAATCTTTGAGGCCACCTGGATCTCAATCAGTATGCAGCTGCTAGAAACTTGTGCTTGACTCCAAGAAAAGTAGATGTAACTTAGCTCATCCTTTTACTCGGTGCAATGGAGTGTGTTGCCGCCTAATTCA
>LPNX011019169.1:289995-325414 GCA_001517045.1 Pseudotsuga menziesii | reverse complement strand
GCCTGAAAGGACTTCTGAACTCTGAATATGAACAAGTATCTTGTTCATCACTGGCGGCTCACTGAAAGTCCAACTAGGTGCAGCCTAGTCGGTAACAGAGTGATCTGCAATCACAAAAAAATTGTACGCTTACCGAAAAGGGGGATTAGAACATGTATTATTTACTAATCTGAATAAAAAAAAGCATGAAACTACAAAATAGATAACTTGAAACTACAAATATCTACTCTTATGTGCTTGTATATGCCCTCTAAAGCATTTATAAATACCCACAGATTAGCAAACAAAGGAGAAATTAAAATTGTATCACCTCATTAATCACAGCACATGAATCCAAAATCCACACCACATGAGCCTCCAAAGCCTTTCTTTATTCAAAATGGTTGCATAAGAGCAACAAGTATTACAATAATTCACCAGAGATTCTTTGCATCAATTCTCCACACCAATAGAGTTGAAGGAGCCTCTATTTATACAATGAGAGAGTGCTAAAACACTAAAACCAAACCTCATAACCTAAACAGCCTGGGCACCTAACAGAGAACCCAGACCTAAATCGGAGAACCGGGAGTGAGGGAAGGCCTCCACCCAGGCAAGGCACCCCCACTCCAACCCTAAACACTGAAATCAACCATCAACTGAGCCCACACGTGTGGAAGGCGCAACCAGTCTAAGGAGGGGCGTGAGCTGTGAAGGAGGCATCTTCTGATGTAGGTAAGCCACTTTTTAGGTTTGGCTGGAGTCTGTGCTAGGTTTGGGAAGCCCATTGATGGTGTAAGCTTCAGTCTTCACCTCAATCAAATCACCGGACCAATGAGTGCTCTCCATCTCATTCTTTAGCTGGAGATGACATGTTTGCCAACTGATAATAAATTAATTGCTCACTTAATGCTGACTGAAGCTGAGTTATGATAACTCCAATTATCATAAATGCCCAATGAGATGTCATTTAGCCTTTTATTTCGTTGAATTTGGATTAATTTGGAGAGTTTTAATTTTCTCCAAAATAATCAATTTTTAAATAAAATTCATTTTTTACTCAAAACTGACTTTTTTGAGAAAAAAGGCATTATGTGTCCGATTGATGATCTGAAAGTTGTGACTGACTGACTGACCGATCAAGAATGATTTTTGGCTTAAGGTTAGAGCCTTCAATCACTGAATTCGGGGTCCGGATGACCTACTTACCACAAACGGGTTTTTTCCATTTAATTTATGGAAAAATTAACCCAAAAAACTTAGGAAAAGTAATTAAAAATTAAAAAATATAAAAAAAAAAATTTCCCCGTTCGAAAAAGATTTTGTCGAAAAACATTTATATGTCCAGATGACTGAGGACATGACCATGCTCTACCTAAAAAATGTCTAGTAGGTTTATAACACTCAGTTGGGCTCTAATAACCCCCCAAGGCCCAGAATTCAACATCGAGCATTCCAGCTTTGGAGGAAGCGGGAGAAAACCTTGTCAATTATACTCAGCTGATGGCAAAGCATAATTGTCACGGGAAAAAAACTCCCCGGAATACCTTATTTCAGATTCTACGTCTTAGGAGACCGAACCACTCCAAAAATACCCTACTAGCACATTTTATTACAAACCCCGCGGGGCCATGGTCAAAATTAATCAAATGAAAAACTAGCTAGCCAATATTGGCTAGACATGCAGACGGACCAACTGATACACTGGAATCAGACTTTGAACAAGTCTGTCAACCGACGGCTCCTTAGGTAACCCAACTATGGTACAAAAAAGTTGGTAACGGGGCCCAAGGGCCACATTGTTTTGTGGTTGCTTCTCTATCACACTATATCCTTGTTTGCGTCTAGCTATCTAGAAGGTTTTCTTGGACTAGTGTTCTAGTGGTCACCTTGTTCCAAGGTTGATCCCACCTCATTATTTGATTCTTCGTCTTCTTTGACCTTTCTTCTTTTGTCTTGGGAAACGTGCACTATTTTTCTCGAAAAACGCACCATATTTTCCACTTTTGTTTGCTGGTTTTTTCTGTGTTTTTTAGGACTTTTTTCAATTCTGGAATTTCTTGAAAAAATATTAAAAAAATTGAAAAACCTTCCAGAAAATCATTTTTCTCTTTTTTGGTGGTTTTCTCGAAAAGCATGCCATTTTGTACTTGCTGATTTTTTACTTATTTTCTGCAATTTTCCGCTATTTTCCAGATTCTGGAAATTAACCTAAAATGTTAAAAAATCTTTAATTTTAAATTCGCAAAAAGTCTCAAGTCATTTCATCAAAAATCATGCATTTTACATCAAAATCGATGAGCTTGCCTTGTCCTTTCCAAGTTTTCATTTTGAGTCTCATTCCATTGTTTTGGTCTTTCGTTTCATCTTATAAGGCACTTGTCTTCTCATCCACTTAATCTTTTCGAATCACAAGTTAAATTTGGTTTCCTAACACTCTTACTAATCCTTGTTTAGAGCTCTTATCCACAGGTGAACTAAAAGCAAAATCAAACAAGAAAGAGCAAGCAGAACTAGATCCAAGGACAAGGATCCAAAACCAAAAATAAGTCATTCTCCTTTGTACAAACTCATAAGAATTTTTCATTTTTACTTAAGTTAGTTCTAAAAAGTCCTTACAAGGGTTAAATTCCCAAGGCATTTGTACTTCATTAATAAAACAAGGCTAAGTGGGATAAGGCCTCCCATACTTGGTTTTCTTCCCCATTAGGGGAGGAGTGTCTTTGTTCTTAGCTTAGATTCATTTCAAGTACTTAGAGTAATTTCATTTTTTGCATAGTAGATACTAATTGTTAGTTTAGTCATCTCATCTTTTGTTTATTTGAACTACATCATCTTTATGTTCTTATTTCAAGTTGTTTGTCTTTTAACAAAGAACTAAAGTCTCTTAAACTTGCCATGACACAAGTCAAGAGCACTCTCTATCGGAGAGCATTCCCACTACATTTTCTTGCATCAAGCATATAGTTTAGTTAAAGTCTCTTGAACTTCTGTCATAAGATGAAGTCAAGAGCACCCTCTTTCGGAGTGTTGAACTGTGTGCTCCTAATTTAAAATTATTTCAACTCACTTTCTGTAGACACTGAGAGGGGGGGTGAATCAGTGTAAAGCAATTTTTAAACTTTTCTTAGCTTGTTACAATTAACTAACAATTCATCATTCAACCAATCTCATAATCATTTCATAAACTTCATCATTCACATATCATAGCATTTAAATCATCAAGAACCATAACCCAAAAGAACACAACACAATGTAATTTTGTAATCTTTTTGTATTAGTTGTGGTCCGGCTACAACCGTTTGGTAAAATCAATACCTACTGATATATAGAGCACCTACTCTTCATCCAGGACCCTGCCTGGTTTTCTTAGACCCTGCTAAGAAGGGTTTGAGGTATCCTAACCTCAAAAGCAAGACAAGCTTGCATTTACAATTAAAGCTTACTGTTACATCAACTCAACAATCACTTGTCTCTTTAATCTGCTGTCAACTGTCTCAACTTATGCTCATCTGCTTATCATCAACGCTGCTCACTGTCTTCTCTGATCATCATTCTTCACTGCTGCTCTCATTAGTTGTTCATCATCATTCTGTCAGGCAGACCATAACCATGAATACATCATACTGTCCATCAAATTGTTGTCAGCATCATCATCATATCAATCTGCTCATCATCTGTCACTAGTCATGTCACAACACACTTCAGAGGCTGTAACTGTCAAGTCAACTCAATTATCTGTCACCATCCTTTCAGCTTAATCAGACTTTGTGTTACCATGTTGATCAGAGGATTTAACCATAACTTCTGTAGGCCGAGAGATAGGTGACTATAATATTATAGCTGCTCAACACTTATCTGGCTTGAATATGAGATTGCTTCTTTTCATTCTTCTTGACTTCCCTTGAAATCAGATGCCCATCTTGACTGTCTCTGATTTTCACCTTCAACACATGTCTTAAGTCCTGTGTCTACAAAAATTTGATCTTCTTCTAATGCCTATTGACTAGATTAGGTGCTTAGATTTACTGCTTTGAAGACGTACCTTTAACAGCTTCAGTCCACTGAAGATTAGAGCTTGATATTTCACTTCTGCTCTAGTTAACATACCTTCATCACAGTACATCAATTTCTGTCTTGACTGTGTATTCCAGTCATCATCCTAGGGCAGTCATCAAGGATTTGTTTATAACAATGCACTACTCATTGCTCATACACAGGAATCCAAGAATCTCTTCATACCAATACTTCAAGAATCCTTTTAGGCCAAAACTTCAAGGATCTGTTCAGGTATACTGATACTAGCCAAAATCTTGCTTCATATATATTCTGCCAAGATAAAATACTTACTCGTTTGCTGGTTATGCCAATCATCAAGAGGTCTTCTCAATACGATGTTGCATTTTCCAGTCAACAAGAGGTTTTCTTCCAATGTAAATAGTCTATCATACTATCAAACCATGTTACTGCTTTCCAGGGTATTACTGCTCAAGCATCATCATCAAAGGTGTCATCAATCAAGTGTTCAAGCACTGCTGCTATTGATCTCAAACTGCATCCAATTCAATCTGACACAGCTGCCACTCTTTCCACAAAAACAATTGTTCACCAAGAGATATGCTCATATATTTCAAGATATCAAAGATTTGCTTAAAGTACAGTGTATGCCAACCAGTCAAGCCTCAACTTAGTCAGAAGTTGATAAATAAATATCATTAGGGCTTAACCCTGCTTCCCAGTTTATCAAACCAAGTCTTAGGGTGTCCTCAAACTCTTGCACATTTATCTGTACAAAACACTGGATCCTAATACAAGAGGTCTGCATAAACTTACTTGAATTAAGATGTTTGAACCAAACTTGATGACTTCATTTTGTATGTTTTAAGGTCAAACCATTTCTGCTGCAGAACTGTGATAAGATGTTACCTGAGTTGTAAATGCCTGTCTTCTTGCTTTTCACTGTCAAATTATCTTCTACTCATCTGACTCTCACTCTATCATCTCTGATCATCAACGTGTTACAATCATATCATCAATTTGTCCACAGTCATGTCGACAAGGTCAGCTCATAACAACAAAAGCTGCTCATCAACTAAGTGTTATCATGTCCACAAGGTTTGCTGCAACTTATAACTTCTGTCAACAACTCAACTTCAACATACACCCAGAATCCGAGGGAATACGAGTCTTCTCAAAGTCTGTAGCTGTATCCTTTTTGGCATCCAAATTTCCTCATTCCTCAGAGCAAGAAAATTAGCTGAAAGACATTCAAAACATTGCAGATGCCTCCGAAAACAGAGAGAGAAAAGCTTTATCGAAATTTTGTATGCTCAAAAAGATCTCAGTCCACATATATCACCAAAATCAGACCTTCCTTTCAAACTCACGAAAAACTTTCAAACTCACGAAAAACAGATCTGCATCACTTCATCTCATCTTCTGCTGCGTCTTTTAGACCTGTTATCTACCTGAATAGAAAAATCTGCAACTTTTCATTATATTGCAAAAAATCTCAGAGCACAAAAAAAAAGACTCCATCTCTTTAGCTGTGGCCTCATTTCAGCTCCTCTTCACTTGAAAACTCAGTGTTATGGGAGCCCTACTAGGGCATCAACAGCCCCACGGAAGCCCTACTAGGGCATCGCCAGACCTTCGTTTGTGGGAGAGGACTGTTGTACAGAAAAATTGGAACTGTCACCCAAAAAAAAAATCCTTCCTGTGAAAACTCGAGTCTGAGGCTGCCTCGGTCTTTGATTGCTGCTCCAAAAATTTCCTCAGTTGCCCACGAAAACTCAATATACTGCTGCTGCTAAGAACCAAAAAAAAATGACTGTCAAAATTCTGCTTCTCTGCTACCTGGGAAATTCCTCAGAGCTCCACTGAAATTTCACCTTGCAAAAGTGAAGATTTGAGCTGATATTTATACTAAATTTTCACCATATTTTGCTGAGCCGACTTGCATTTAAATTTTATTTAATTCTGGGCCGACTTCACAAATAACAATTTTTTAAAAAAGATTCTGGGCCGACATGCATACAAATTTTAATTCTGACTTTGGAGCCGACTCAGCAAATTAAAATTTTAAATTAAATATTAATACTTTGGAGCCGACTTCTTCAAGGCATTTTCAAGGTTTCTTTAAGACACCTCAAGGGCTCTTCAATGCTTCATCAAGGCATCTTCAAGGGCTCTTTCCAACAATCCATTGATTCTATCAATACAAGGGCTTCCACTTCAAGCCAAGGGCATCCACCACATGCCAGAGACCATATAAGGTCATCACCATTATAATACATGCAAGGGTTCCATGACCTTTTCAACGAATGACACAAGGGGATCAAGTGCAAGCACTAGGACCAACCAATGCATCAAAGACTTCATCAAAGTGCCATCATGCCACCATATGAGTGGGTGCAAAGACTTCCTCATGCCCGAGAACCATCTCCAAGGGTTCTCAAACCCCATGAACCTTCAAGAATGCAGGGACCAGCAAATCACCAAGTGAGGGCGCTTCATGGGCTTCTTCAACATCCATCAAGGCTTCAGGACCATCTCCAGGGTCTTCAGCATCACCAGCATGGTCTTCAACATCTTCAACAAGGTGGTGGCTTCAAGATTCAAGCTTGTGGGTACAGGAACCTTGTCAATTGGGTACAAGGTGCTTCAAGGCACAAACTGACTCTGTAAGGGATCAAGGCACTGCAGGTGGGACTTGGTGGCATCAATGACATCCCGTGGGGCCACTGCAAGTCCATGTTGGCATCAATGACAATTTCATCAACACTTTCCCATTAAAATTTACTTCGTTGCTATCCCTCACCTAGTATGCTCTACAGACCCTAAAAAGTTGGACTCGTACTCAGAACGGTGATCGGATTTGTTAATCTTGCAAGTGATAACGTAATAAAACTTTCACCCCACAGCCAACGCACCGACGTTTTCGATAAATACTCAAGTAGTGGGCAAATTCCAAGTGTGGGCGTCGGGCAACCCAATCTGGACACTCGTTGGTTAAATTCTCCAAACACCTAGCTTGAATTCTAGACAGGTCCATCATGTCTTCGAACGGAGCCATTGAAAGTATTTCCGGTTAGGTTTCCTAGACACCTTAAGCAAGATCATCTTTAAAATTTACAATAAAATAAACCAAGAACAATTGCAAAACGTTCTCACAAACAGTTATTTTCGAGACTTGTATCTCCAACATCCCTGTTGCCACCTAAAACACACTTGGACACAGGTAAGTCTCCCAACCGCTGTGTGTGTTCTTGAGGGCAACTTATGAGTTGAGAACCCACTATCACCTCGATCCTAAACTCCTCTGTTTAGACCACAACTCCTAAAGGCCAAGGGGGGTAGTCCCTACTTACTAAGTTCTTTTTTTAAGAATGTTTTCTGAGAGTTGTAAATTACAAAAATGACAATCAGGGTGTAGAGATGCAAATATTTCAATGTTGAGCAAACCCTTTAACAATCAACCATTAATGTATGAAAGAGAGAAACAATCAAATAATCAAAATGATCAGTGTCGTCTCTACTCGGGCTATGGAATCACAATAATCAACTTCAAATAATTTGCCTAAAGCATCAACTCATCTACTTTAACAAATATTCAAGAGCATGATGAATTCTAATAAATGAGTAAGTTAAAATAAAGTGATTGCAAAGTAGAGAAATGTAAATGATTGTAACAATGTTATGCAAGTGGTCCTGTAAGTTTTAGTAAATTTTATGTCTCTCTTTGACTTAGGGAATTAAAGTGTTTGTTGCAAAGAAATGGACTATTCTAGATGTCTACCCCAAGAGACTATCTCATTCGATTAAAGAGAGGATGTCGAGTGCTCAACATGGGAACACAAGGTTTCCACCTAGCTCCACGGGTCAAACTCGAAACTTGCTGGGTGCTCAACTGGAGGACAAAAAGTGTCACGAAGCCCCCTACGGGTTCTACCCCACTAGCTCCATAGGTCAAACCTCTTTTTCTCATTTCTAATGAAGATACTTATCTGGGTGCCTATTAAACTAGCCAACACAAATCTTTACCCTTTCTCGTCACCCTAGATGGATCAAACCGGCAGGGGGAGAGGATACGAGGCAAAAATGGGGCTTGTGGTAAATTTTATCCTTAAAGAAAAAATAAAAAAAGCAAGCCAAGCGCGATATCACAACAGAGGCAGAGCCTACTCGAGTGTGAGGTGTGGGCAAAAGGAAATGAGCAAATACTTTAAATAAAAATACTAGCCAACGCGATATTGCAAGGATGGCAAAGCCAAATCACTTACAAGGTGCAGGCAAAAAATAAAAAATAAAATAAAAACAAAATGAAACTCTAACTAATCTAAAACCCGCACCAATCAACAATTGCTTATGCAAAGGTGGGCAAGCCCAACTTCTTTTGCTAGCAATGGATGGCAAATAAATGAGACTTGATTAATCTGAAAAATGCAAAGCAAGAAATCAAGTCCATGAGACTCTCTTGGACTTGTTACAAAGGATGAAATTTCAGCATAAAGAAAGAGGTAAAATGAGTGACAAAAACCGTGTTTTTTCCCTTTCTTAAGATGTCCTTGAAGCTCCTCCTTTGGGGTGGCCTTAAAACTCTTCTATGGCTGAAATTTGACAAAGTTTTTCCTTGTTTTGTCACGAACCTACTAAAAACCAGCAAACAGAAAACGATAAAATGTGCCTAAAATCACTTTGGAGAAGTTAGTATGTTAGTGCAATGTATATACAAAATTTATAAAAAGTTGCCAAATGAATAATTTTGAAAGAACTTGAGTATAAAAAGGGTTAAAACCAGATTTGAAACACTCCACAAACTAAAACTAAAATGCAGAAATTTGTATGCAAAGAAAGAGAAAAATGGTCCTTTGTTCTTCAAGAAGTGAAGCAATGGGGCATCCAACCAAGGAATCCCACTCTTCAATCCAAACAACCTGCAACTTGTAAGATTTTCACTACACAACTACTAGAAGGTGAGAATCAAATAATGAGCAAAGAAATCATAAACTTCAAACTAGAAAATATACGAACTTCTTTTGCTACAAGAATGAAAACTCGCAAAATTTATGGAATACAAATACCATAAATCTTACCAAAGCAAATTAGTATGCTTCCTTGGCCAACCAAACTTGTGTAGCTCCTTAAGCATGGAAGCAAATCACTAATGAGAACAATGGACACAAGATTGCTCCAAAGATTTTGATTACCAAAGCCAAATGGCTAAAAATTACGATGGCCCAAGCAAGAGCAAGGGAAAGAATGAGAGCATGAGCAAGAGAGTGGATGTGAGTGTGTTTTTGTGTAACCTAAATGAGAAGGAGAAGCCTCCTTAAATAGAAAAAATGAAAGAGAGAGGCTCTTTGCATGCTAGACAAGTGTCACAAGGGAGAGAGGGGGCCCAAGAGAGGGGGGCGAATTTGCTCAAGGAGGGCAAAACCAAGGTTTGAGATCTCAAATATGGAGAGAGAAACCCCCAATTTAATGCTTCCAACCTTATTGTTATGTCAAATGGGGAAGAAGCCACCATAGTGGGGCCCTTTCTATTGACTTTAGGTCACCCAACCAATCAAACAGAGAAGGGGGCACCCCCTAGATTCAGCAACTCAAAACTTGTTATATGCTTGCTTAGGGGCCCCCCTTTGGGTCTTAAATTTGTCTTAGGAACATAATATAAACATTAGAACCTTTACTTGGCCAACCCAAGTGACTATAGTCACTTTTCCAAAATTTGGCTCTTTAATTAAATGCCCAATTTCCTGATTTCTATGACTGACCTAGGCAAAGGTGACCAAAACCATAGTAATACTTGTCCGAATGACTTCAAAATTTGCCGAAGGGTGTAGGGGTTCTCATGCCATTTGTCTTGAGTACTCATACCCCTATACAACATTAAAAGGGACCAAGTAACCCTCTTTTACCTTACAACAAATTGTCCTGAGTGACAATTTTTAATGACCAAAAATTAAAAAAACCTATGCAAAACTTAATGAAATTCCGCAAGACTCTGGATAATGTCTAGCATGGTAATATAAAACATTCCAAGGCCCCAATGGACTTGATCACTAGAACACCTTTCACCACTTTGAAGGTAATTTTGAGTGAAAAACTCAAATAATTAAAATCTCTAAAAAGAAATTTTAATTATCCAAGTGAAAAAACACTCGATGAAAGGACTTCCCTAATGACTAAGTCTTAGGTGATCATGTTACAAAAAACTAGACCTTCATGCTGACATATCCTTACAAAATCCCCCGCAGGGGACGGAAATTTCATAGAGAGAAGAGAAGAAGAGTTGCCTCGCTTGATATAATCATTAAGTACTTCATTCTTATCTTCAAGGCACATCCAACATGTGCATGGTACATCGTTGTCCACCTTGTTGGTTTTGGTGGTCAACAATCCCCAACCACTATACAATTTTTTCACTCCATAAGGCACGGTCTATTTACACTTACATGTTTTAATTAATCTAGGCCATTTGTCCTTTTGAAGTTTCTACTTGAATTTATTATCTATCTATGGATGCTTTTCTTTTTCAAGTCTTTATTATACTATTAATCTTATATCTTGTATCGCAACATGGATTGCCCTTTATCTTGTGTTTATTTCATCTAAAACTGTGATCTCATCAAAAACTCCTAAACAAACACCCATCTGCATCACTCAACACCAAAAACACTTAAAATACATTGAGCCATAGAAACTCTTTGTTAGGGACTACCCCCCTTGGCTTCATTAGGAGTTAGCCAAAACGGAGGAGCTAGGAGTAGGTGACAGTACCTAGCTCTGTGCTTGCCCCCAAGGCCACACCTCTCCCACTTTCTCAATTGAGAAGACAACTTTTATTAGATTTCTGTTGTTGGTGTGCATTCGGCGGACAACATGTCCCAATGTAAAGAGGATGCCTTGAGTATGAAAACGAGAATCCCCACACCAAAATCGGACTCCGGACCGCTCATTTATTACAATTTGAAAATTTTCATTTAAACCATTAAAAAATGGTCTGAGTTTGCAGGAAAAGTTATTCTTTTCAGAATTTAAAAAAACCCTGGGGGGCCTAGTACATGTTCATAATGACTCAAAACAATGTCTAGCATGCTTACATACATCGACACGTGAACTTTAATAGCCTCCCAAGGTTTAACCACCAAGACGACCATTCCAACTTTGGAGGAGCGGTGAAAAACTCAAAAATTATACATCGCTTATTCAGCATTGCATAATTGACAAGGGAAAAATCACCTTGGAATGATCAGATTGACCTCTAATCCTAGGAAGCCAAGCCCTTTACAAAAAGTTTGCCATGCTAGCACATTTATTACAAAATTCCCATAGAGTATGAACAGGCATTTATTAAAAAGAGGCCCAAAAATGGCCCTAATGAACTATGGAAATTTCTGAGCACTGACAATGAACAACTAGCTTATTCATGACTTCGGCGACTCACTGGAAATCCACCAAGTGCAAAATTAGTGGATAACACAGTCAAAACTTCACCTTGGGTATTCATCGGTCAGTTTCAAATCTAGTTGCATTCAATAGGCTCATAAGGAAGACCTTTTTTGCAACACATGTGATGCTTAAAAATTTCACATTGATTTGGGTCGAATGCAAGCATTTTTTGGAAGACATACTATTGCATCCTGTTAGACATTTGGTTTTCCAGAATGCTCTGGAGCATTTGGACAATTTTGGCATGAAAATCTATCCTTTTCATATCATACTTCAACCCTAATCTTGTTGCTCCCCTTTATTTGAAGTTATCATGTTGTTAACGGATATAGTTGTGATTGATGTCCTAGATGCATGGGGTATGCTTTTATAAAGGAAGTGGAACACCATTCTAGGAGGTAGACTTTAGATGAATTTACCATATGCCATTATACCCACATGTGAACCCATTTATGTTAAATTATACAGGGAGCCAATGAAGAAGTATCATGTTGAGAATCCAAATGATCTAATGCATAAGTTGGTTTGCATAGAAGATCATATGGGGAATTATGCAATATTGGCTCATTCCTTGGCTCCAAAAATACAAAATATTCCAAATGAGGAATATCAGCTGAATTGGAAGATGCACTTTGATGGAGTCCAATATAGGACTGGAGCAGGTGCAGGAGTGGATTTCACTTCCCCTCAAGGTAATAATAGTACAAGTTTTTCTTGAAGTTTGGAGTTTGATTGCACAAACAATGTAACAGAATATGAAGTGTTATTGTGAGGTTTGGAATTGGATAGATACATATGCATCAAGCTTTTAAAGGTCACAAGTGATTTTGATTTGGTGGTCATGGAAGTTAAGGATAAGATGGCTGCAAAAAATGATAGGTTGAAAAGGTATATGAATGGAGTGTGGGACATGATAGAATTATTTAATGCTTTATCTATATATGTTGTCCCAAGGGAACAAAATGTGCAAGCTATGTATTGGTAGTAGCAATGGCTACATTCCAACCATGTGAAGAATTAGCTGCAAGAGAAAATAAGATGCAAGTTATTTTCAAACCTTCAAACCCATACAACTTCAAGCAATCGAAAGTTTTTCAAGATGATGCACACGTAATAATATTTCTGAACAACTTGCAAAAGCTTTCCCAATGTTACACTGCACCTGTACCAACGCACCTTCAGTTGATTTCCCAAGAGAGGGCATCGCATTTTTTTAGGGCCAGGACATGGATACTACCAGCACTTTTGAGGGATGGTTATGGCTAGACCCTTTGGTCCTTCCTTTAGGAGTACTATGGCTTAATGGCACTATTGACTACTCTTTTTGGGTTTTTTTAACCCTGGGGTTGGTGTCCGTGGCTCCTAGGAGCAGGTCACTAGGTCACATAACCCCCTCCTCTATTTACTACTCCAGTGACAGTGTCTCAATTTTAAGGCTTTTTCCTTCCTTCCAGGTCACCTCATCCATCTTTCTTGGTCCTCTTTCAGCATAGCGCCTCTCCTCTTTGGCCTTTTCAGATGATGACATCATCTCCTTCAATAGGTCGTACTGCCATTTTTGGGGGGGTAGTTGAGGGATTATCAGTACTCTTGGGGTTAGATGGGGCATGTCGCCTTCCCCCTTGCACACTTTAGTCTTTTGTTCGGAGTGATTTGCTCATTTTTAGCTATTTTAGTCATTTTAGGGTAAACTATGGGGGAAATGTCCCAAGTTACCCACAGATTGGATTATTTTATATTATTTTTGTTATAATTTTAAATTGACATTTTAAAGGCATGTCGGCTTGGTTATTTTTGCAAAGTGAGTGTGAGAAGGCTATAAATCAACCTCTCCTCACTTCATTTGAACAGAAGACAAATGAAATCAAACATTATGTTACATTTTTACCCTTCTTAGGGCTCTTGGATGCGATGCGCACCTCTCAAGGAGAATATATTTTCTTGTTTGAAGTAAAATCTCTTGAAGTTCTTTGGTTCATGCTCTTCGCTAAGGTGATGCTAGAATTGTTTGCTTAACACGTGCACAAGGAGGTATCTAAGTTCTTTTTTTATTTCTCTTTGTTAAATGTTGATGAATGATGCTTGTTTATGGTTGAATGGTAGCCATTAATGCTGCATTTTGTCTAAACTAGGTCACTTATCAACCTTTTGTCACTACAGCATTTTGGAGGGCGTCCTCTAGAAGGAGTCCTTTTAATCTTGGCTTTAGGTCTCTGAGTTTTTCCCTAGCTATGCTTCCTTTAACCAGCTCTTGTGGCTGTTAGAGAAGGCCCTAGTTTGCCAAACTTCAAAAAGATCTCTCAAAGAGATAGTGGGTCACCTTCCTTGATGCCCTAGGGTTAGGGTAAAACCTTAAAACCCTCTTGGCTTTGTCTCCGTCCAATTTTCCTTCAAATCTCTTGCATTTGCATGTGTAATTATTGCATTTTGCATGGTAGATTAGGGTAAATTTAGGTCTGCAATTATATGTTGAAAACCCTAAAAATCAAAAATATATTTTTTTTGCAATTTCCGGCCTCCCTAAAATTTCCCCCTCCTTCCCTACAAATTCATCCTAGCCTCCAAATCCCTAAAAACCCTAGGACGAAATTGTAGGAAGCCCTAAAATTCAAAAAAATCCTAAAACCTAAATTCTGCCCTAAATTTAACCCTAAACAGTCCCAAAACCCTTGTTCTTTCCCAAGGGCTGTCCCAAAGCAAGCTTGGTTCACCCTAGTAAGGCCCCTTTCTAGAGCTTGATCCATTTTCATGCGCATACCCTAGGCTTTAGCGGCCAACTAAAAGCCCTCTCCCTAGCCGTGACAATCTTTTGGGCTGCCCTTTTCCACTTACCCAAAGGTCTACAATAAAGGTACAGACTTCTTTCCCCTTTTTACAACCCTGCACAGACATCTCAAACACATCGAAGGTTAGTTTAAATGTTACCTAATGATGATATAAACTGTTGTTAATGAAACTGATATAAAGGACTGATATTAACCCTATACATACATATCAGACTGGTTTGCTTTGAACAGTGGGTAAATAAAATGTTGTTTTGATATGGTCACTATTTGAAACACCAATTTGTAGTTATACATTCTTGTCACTTGCAAACTCTCCATTATTGTCAAATGCTGGAAATTTCCTCTTTGTTATTAGTGAATGATTGCATAAAAACTTTGCTTGCGCATTACATTATTTTCCCATGAGATGTGTTAATCTCTGAAATTGTTTAATACATAGATTGTAATTCAGACCTTGAGTGCATGATCTATCAAGATAGAAACACTGGATGCATTTTCTTACTGCTTACTTTACTACTGCTATACTGTCACACTTGTCTGCCATACTTGTTATTTGTCTATTAAAGGGCTGTACATGAATGATTAACAACTTGAACAAGTGATCTAGATACTTGCAAGATAGTCACGTTCATCACTCCTTAGTAAGCTTTCATTGGTTGCCGTCTTCTTGTTCATTTGAATTGGATACTAGTACTGTGGCAACAAATAAAGAATCTTATACTTCTCTCTCACAAAGCACTGGCCACTAGCATTTTAATAGGAGATATAGTCTTGTTTTTCCTAGTGTCTTGCAGTAGGGCTCTCCCCTTGGAGGTTCCGACTCTCCAAAGATGTTTTTGGAAGAGTGGCTAAGGTGACAGTGGTCATTCTCTCCTTATATTGCTCATCAGTGACTAGCCTTGCTAGTTCGTCCAGTAACACCCAGTATCAAATTAATTGGTGAGCAGGTTATGGCAGGAGTTCTAATAATGAACCGGCTTCAAATCCTGGCAGGCATGCTCCTCCCCTCCATGGGGTTTTCCAGATGCCGATATTGATTATTTTGAATATTTATTATATAGCCTTCGGGCAAAGTATCGTATGGCATTGGCAAGCTACCATCAAATACTATTCTTCACGTACGTGTGTGAAGGTGGGCCAAGCTTATTTCCAGGTTTTACAGTCCATAAAAAAAACAGGTTCCCTTTTGATTAAAAAAAATGAGCTCATGGATTGTATTCAACAACAAATGTTACAGCAACTGAAAAAATCAGTATTCATAGTCATCCATGCAAAAGT
This sequence comes from Pseudotsuga menziesii, assembly GCA_001517045.1. Lineage (NCBI taxonomy): Eukaryota > Viridiplantae > Streptophyta > Pinopsida > Pinales > Pinaceae > Pseudotsuga > Pseudotsuga menziesii. The sequence continues at coordinate 309,917 of LPNX011019169.1, read as the reverse complement.
GATCAGCAGCAGAGAAATGTAAACCCATTGATTCAATGACAAATGTGGTTTCTCTATTAAGATAAGATAATTTTATTCCTTTCAACGAATAACTAAAAAACTGAAACTTCACAAGAGAGAGTCAGAGAGAGAGAGAGAAACTTTAAAATTTTAGTTACAGAAAAAGACCAGATATATCATCTTCTGATTACCAAGAAAATATATTAAAACAAGAACCATGCCTAATACAGAATAGGATCCCGCCTGGAACAATTTCACCACTGTAAACTTCAATGTCTGAAAATGGCCAGAAACAGTCATGAATGTTAAGAAATAGTTTCAACAATGATTTCGCTGCCTTCTGCGGATTAGGAAACAGGTTCATATCCAACCTTGTACAATTTACTCTGCTAATTAAATGGTCGATACAATATCGTTTTTAACCCGCATCAATGCATGAAATTCAATCACTACATTGTCAAAAAACAACAGAGGACACGATAGGGCAATGCACCCACATAAACACTTGTACCTGTCAAGTAAATATCTGCACCAAGACACTTCAATATTATGCGGCGCTCCAACGAATAACTAGCTGGCATCACCGCAATAAATTTATAGCCTTTTTTAGCAGCAACACCTGCCAATGCAATGCCTGTATTTCCACTTGTGGGTTCCACTAGAGTTGTCACACCAGGGGTAATTAGACCCTTCTCTTCTGCATCTTCAACCATGCTACAAGTAAAACTTTCCTCGTTACAATAAATATCAAAAAGAAATTTTGCCTTCCATTGTAATTCTCTAGAATGACACAAATCACTTTTGGCTCAAGAAAAGAAATATGGAACATGAATGCAAACATGCATTGGCCAATGACAGAAGGCAGCATTGTAAACTACTTCATAAAGAAAAACATCACAGTGAAAAATGCATTCAACTGACATCATAATTTATTTCTCCATATATATAAACCAAAATCCTAAGACTACAAAGACAGAGTTAAACAGACTTACTTTCCTTAAAACCCAAACTACTAAGCACTTCAAATGATTGCCAAGCAAATACACCATGCTACCGCCCAAAGTTGCACTTAAGTTGTAAAACCCCAATAGTAGGAGCAACCTTAGAGAGAACTTAGGAAGGCTGCCCACTGTCACCACAGAAGCTCTTCCTTTCAATTTAGACTGGCTCCTTTTCAACACAAGGGATGCCGAATAACGTTTCGATTAAATATGGGACGGTGGACCTGTTGATTTTTTGTAGCAACGGATAGGTACTTCTGCATAGGCCAAGTTCTAGCATAAAGGAGTCGTCTAGGAGACCTCTCAGACTCCATAGTTTCACTGTAATTAAGTGAGTTATTAAAGTGAAAGTACTTTGTTATTACCTTATGTAAAGTGAACTAGAGGGCCCATGGTATTTGGCAGTCCATGGCATTGGCCCTAGGTATTTGCAAATTGTGAGGTTATAAAAGTCAGTCTAGGTGAGAGAACACACAGCAGTCACACAAAGTGTGTGAGATCGCATTGAGTGGGTGGAGGACTTCCATCCAAGTGTGAGGGCAAGGGCCAAGGAACAGAGCAAAGGGGAAACAAAGGAAGTATCAGCCAAGTGTGATAGGCTAGGCTACTTGTTGTTTTGTATATTCCTTAAGAGGGCCATTGTCCTAGGACAGGATCCCATGATTTTTATAGTTAATAAAAATCATCTATTGTTGGTGTTTCCCTAGTTGGGGTTTTCCAAGGTAAATCAATGTGTCAAATGTGTAGTGATTTCCTCTATTTATTTTCCGCTATGTGATTTGTTAGACCTCCGTGTATTTTCTATTAATAATTGCAAGAAAATTATTTGAGACTGGAAATCAGATCTAGGCTCGTAAAATCAATATGACCAGGTGTTATCACATATATAGTAGTCGGGCTACCATATTCTATTTTTCATATTTCAGTACACTTTTCAGCCAGTTCCCCTACATATGAGATGCTGAGATGAGCATCTATGATGGATCATGATTTGATTGATGGACTATAGTACTCTCCCATGCCATGACTGAGTCTCATGACACTCAGATTTGAGGACTGATGTAGTCATTTTAGCCATTTGCAAAGCAGTTATTAGTGCCCAGAGTTGTATCAATGTTTTCTTATTGGACAAATGTTGGTGCAGATGGATTATTTACATGCTAATGACTCAGCTTATATTATCTTGTGTTATGGTTATCATTGCTCTTACACTCATTCTTGTGACATGTATTAGCATTTAGTGTCATGATCTGGTGATCATATAAATATGTGGACTTGGATGTATTAATATTATGTATTGATGTCTCTACTCAGACCTGGAAGTTCTTGATCTATACTCATTGGTTTTACCCTCCTTAGGGAGAATAGAGGTAGTCATTTCCACCATACATTGGCTTGCTAGAGTTGGCTTCATTATTCACTATCTCCGCCCATCCAGTACCTTCCAGTTATGTTTCTGACCCCAACTAACTATTTGACTTGTGGCATGGAGGACCTTTCCCCACTAGAGCCTCTTTGTTGGACAAGCCTCCCTGTTTATTTGTGTCTCGACTTTGAGTTGCCTAGGTTGTGTTGGCTAAACCTGAAACAAGTAGCATTGCCATCAATACAATGTACTTGGAAATGAAATGAATATCTTATGAAAAAACCCATTCATGAAAAGTAGTGTTTTTAAACATACATGAATGCAAGGCATGCCTAATGAAATTGGCTTTGAAGTATAATGAAATGAGTATTTTAGAACATTCATGAAAAGTAGTGTTTTTAAACATACATGAATGCATGAAGCCTAAAATAATAAAAAACCGTGTAATAAAAGCATGGACCAAAGGCTATGGAAAATCAAAGGCCCAAAAAGCAATGGTTCCTAAAGTTATATCTAAGGATTACTGGCCTCACTTGTATTGATTTGGATTGTGAGCATTTGTCAAGGTGAATAAGCACCTCTGAAAGTAGCTTATCCATTTGTGAAACACTGTCATCCCCCATGCTATTACTTGTCCTGCATATGCAAGAATGAGTATTCCCTTTCCATATCCGAAGTGTCGCAGTGTCAAGTTGGTAGTCACCCTATGGCCTAGCCTTGTAAATTTTAGCCTTCACCCTTCACTAGCAAATTGATTACAACTATGAAATGAGTATGGTCTTGAAAGTCTAGACCGAGTTATAGTAAATAATTGTAAACCCTAAATATTTGGTTGATAGATCGCCAGTAAAATGATTTTGCTACTTGTTATTATTATTACTTGAATGATTTGTAGAGCATGTCTTAACCTTTGAACATTTGCAACGGATGGATGTCAGTCTGGGTTATATTATATGGTCATTTACAAATTATTATTTTGTCTATCTGGGTAAATTGGATATTGTAGATGATCATGCAGAAATCCATAGGGTGTATGAGTATGCACCTAGGATGGATTTGTAATAAGTCCGTCATCCGGACCCCGAATTCAGTGATTGAAGGCTCTAACCTGAAGCCAAAAATCATTCTTGATCAACCAACCAGTCGGATCCAACTTTCAAATCATCAATCGGACACATAATGCACATTTTCTCAAAAAAGTCATTTTTGGGGAAAAAATGGAGTTTTAACTTTTTATTAAAAAATGATTATTTTGAAGAAAATTAAAACTCTCCAAATTAATCCAAATTCAGCGCAATAAAAGACTAAATGACATCTCATTGGGCATTTATGATGATTGGAGTTATCATAACTCAGCTTCAGTTAGCATTCAGTGAGCAATAAAGTTATATTCAGTTAACGAGTTTGTCATCTCCAACTAAACTCCCGAATTTGATGAGATGGAGAGCACTCATTGGTTTGATGATTTGATCGAGGTGAAGACTGAAGATTACACCAGCAGTGGCCTCTCCAAACCTAGCAGTGGCTTCCTCCATACCTAGGATGTGGTTTTACCTACCAAATCACGCCTCTCCTCATGCTCATGCCTTCTCTCTCCAGCAAATGCGCCCTCACACGTGTGGGATGATTTTGGGCTTGGTTTTCGGTGTTGAGGGTTGGAATGGGGGCACCTTGCCTAGGTGGAGGCCTCCCCTCATTCCCATCCCATCTTCTTTAGGTCTGCTCTCTTAGTGGTGGCCAGTCCGGTTAGGTCTGGTTTTCTGGTTTTAGGGTTTTGGGTTCTTCATTCATTGTATAAATAGAGGCTCCTTTAGCTCTATTCATGTGGATCTTTTGATTGTAAACTTACTATGTAAGATTTGTTAACGGCTTATGCTCATCTTCTGGAATAAAATCAAGACTTTGGAGGTCCATGCAGCTCAATACTTGTGGTGAATGAATTTGTGAGGTGATTTATGTCCATCTATTTTATTTGCAATACTCATATATGATATAATCAATTAGTTTTAGAAGTCTACTGTTTAGAACGTAAAATCTTCCATTTACAGTTGTTAAGTTGGTTGATTGTTCCATTTTATAAAAGATTTCATGAGCAAGACATATTCAATTATATTAATGTTGATGAGTCTTTATATTTATTAGCATGCTAGTTGATTGATCTCACTGGATTTTGTGAAGTGTTTTGATCTTGGACAGGATCTACTATCTTGGAGAAGGGCGTGAGCTCGGTTGCATTTAGCTCATCTTCAGGATCACAAGTTTTTCTTTTAACACTGGTTTCTTTGCAGGATCTACAATAACTTGGATTCTTCCAAGAAGAAGGCTTTAAGAGTCTTTGTTTACTTTAAGAGTCTTTATTTTTCGTTTGGTTACAGGTCACTTAGGAAGCCCTAATTCACTTTTTTTAACCCTTAAGCTTCCTTCCCATTGCCTTGTTTGGCTTGGCTTTACTTCTTCTTCTTCGCTGCCCTCTTTTCAATTTAGTTTGCAGCCCCTTTTCTTCACTTTGGACAACCATCTTTTGCCCTAGTTTTTTGCCCCTTTTTGCCTTAGTTTTTGGCCCTATCTTTCTACTTTTTGGACATCCCTCTTTTGACTGTTCGCTGCCCTCTTTTTTACTGTTTTACAGCCCTTTTTTTGCTTTTGAACAGCCCTCTTTCTCACCTTTAAGACAACCCTCTTTCTCACCTTTTATCTCTCCTTTTCCTTGGTTTTTCTCCCCTCTTTCTCCTCTTTTTTCATTGCTAGTTTTTTCCCTCTTTTTCGAGAATATAGTTTGTAGTTTGTCTTTAAAGTCTTAACTAATGCAAAACGTTTAAACTGTTTTAAGCTCTTATTTGCGGGAGGAATCAAGAAAAACCCAAAGGCTAAAAGCAAGCAAGAAAGCAAGCACGAAGTGCAAAAAGACATTCTCCCTCTTCTTCCATCTCTTTCTTTCCCTGTTCGTCCAGAAAAAGGCAAAGAACAAGTCATCGGAAAATTGTAAATTAATAAAAAGCGAGTGGGATTACAGCTCCCACACCCTTCTTCCCCCATTTGGGGGAAGCCTGTATCGTCTCACTTTCATGCTTTCCATTTTTGTTGCTAATTGTAGAATAGTGTAGTACAATCATCTAATCTTAGTCAAGTAGTGCATATTTGATTAATTTGTTGTTCATAAAAAATGAGTTAAAAAGTATTGTTTGATCATTCCAATTGAATGTGGCATATTTCTTTTAGTATACTTACCCCCTTGCTTTCCCGATTAGGGCCNTGGGGACAGTCTCTAGGCGCATCGACGTCCTCCTTGTGAGCACCGAGCCATTGGGGATTGATCTGTGAGCTAGGGGTGGGCTTTGTTCCCACCTGTTGAGCACAACAGCAATCTTTCTTCGGTTTGAGAAGAACTAGATCGGGGTAGTCACACCACCGGTTCTAAAACATAAACCAAGAAGAACAACTCTAATAAAATTTACTAAAATTTACCAAGAGACACTGCAAAACGTCCTACAAACATTGGTCACTACTATTTTGCCTTGTTGTTCAAGGTTTTACTACAACACAATACTGCAAGCACTTTCAAGTTTATTTTACTGCAAGCACTCCAACACTTTACTTTCAGCTGCATTTACTTTCAGCTTTGCAAATTGTTCATATGGTGAATGCTTAACCTTCAATAATTGCTTCAAGTAATTTAATTTAAAGTCTTTCCTTTGTAATTTACTGTTGGTTGATAATTTCCATTCAGAGTTCTTTCTTCTACTTTCTTTGGTTCACAACTTGTAAATCTTATTCATTGGTTGATATTGTAAATTTAGATCATTTGTACATTGTTTAAGTATCTTGATTCATTATTTATCTGCTCAATCATTTTGTGGTACAACACCTAAGCTGTAATTTAGTTTTAACTTAGATCTCAGATTCATTTGTAAAATTGTAAAGTTGCATTTTCTGACTCCATTCTTTAGGCACTGGTTTTTTAAATAAAAAGACTGACTGTCATTTAAGTCCTGCATACTGCATTTGTTTGACTGTCATCTCCTAGAACCTTAGCCTGAGCCTTAATAAGAGATCCCTTTAATTAATCTGTAAATTAATTAATAAATCTGGAACTTAGTTTTCCCATAGGGACTACCCCCCTTGGCTCTGTTGGGATCTTGCCTAAACGGAGGAGCTGTAGACTGTGGTGACAGTGGTCCCCAGCTCTCGCTTGCCCCCAAGGACACACATAGCAGGTTGTGACTTTCCTGCGTCTTAAAGTGTGAATTAGGCGGCAACAGGCCCTAAAAAGCCTGAAAGAGACTCTTGGGTAGTTAGATTGTTATTTTTATCTCTTTCTTTTAAGCTTAATAAACTAAGTAAAACTCTTGAACTTGCAGTCACACAAGTCAAGAGCACTCTCTATCGGAGAGCATCATTAGTTTTGCATATCCTTGCATTAGGCATTTAGAGTAATTAAGTTTCTTGAACCTTTGACATAAGACAAGGTCAAGAGCGCTCTCTATCGAAGAGTTTAATTAATTAACTTAATAAAACTTTCAACACACACCCCTCTAATTAATTTCCTTCGTTGATATCCTTCACCTAGTATGCTCTGTCGACTTTCGAGTTGGGCTCGTACTCAGAACGATGAACGAACTTGCTAAGACCGCAACAACAATATAATTAAAACTTTTACCCCATAACCAACGCACCGGCGTTGTCTCGATAAAATACTCAGGTAGTGGGCAAATTCCAAGTGTGGGCACCGGACAACCCAATCTGGACACTCGCTGGTTAAGTTATTGAACACCTAGCTTGTGATTCCAGACAAGTCCATCATGTCTTCGAATGGAGCCACTAAAAGTATTTCCGGTTAGGTTTCCTAGACACCTTAAGCAAGATCATCTTTAAAATTCTTAAAACTTACCAAGAGCACTCGCATAATCTTAACATTCACTAGTTTAATTTCTAGACTTGTGTTTAATTCTCTGGTGCATTTCAGCTTCATTGACTCTTGTTGCTACTGCAACAATTTCTCAAATTTCTAAAAAAATTTCGGGACCCTCCGTTTAATTTGGTTTTGCTCAGCTTGTTTGGGTTTGCTTGATTTTGCTGATGATTGTTCAAGGAATATTTTTATGCCAATGCTGTTAATGTTGTTTTACGGTTTACATTGATTTCTTACCCCGTCGTCGGAAGTTGTTGAGACTATGAATCGGAAATGCAGTTGACTATGCGCCCGCCGTTGCGGAGATGCAGTTGAATGACGATCCGATCCAAGGTGTACTTGCCTCCGATGCGTTTTATTTTATTTTATTTTCTTATTATCGGCGACCTTATTGGAATACCATCGGAACTTTTGTCTCTACAGCTTCTGCCGTTGCGGATGACATATTGCGAGCCCCTTGATGGTTGTGTTGATCTTTTCCTATTCCCGCCAATTCGATTCGCAAGACCTCAGTCTTTTTAACTTCCGTCATTGCGGCTCTAGAAGGGACTATTCTTCCGATTTATTTTGATTTATGTTTGCCGCTTGGCCGATCTTTTTCGCTTAAGTCATGTTTGTTTTACTTCCGATTTTGACCGGTCTACGAAACTCGTTGTCTTTACGGTTTCCGCTGTTGCGGCGCTTCAACCAACTATTGGTCCGAGGTCTTAGTCTAGTCGAGCTCCGATGTGAAGTGATTGTTTTTATGTCTCTTACCAATGCTTCGCTTGGCACTCCAGAACTCGTAGTTGTTTCATCTTCTGCCGTTGCGGAGATGCAGCTGTTTTGATCGCCGATCCCTTAGTCTTTTGCCGCCCGATGGTCATGTTTTTCCCGCCGATTGTTTGTTTTACCGGGATGTATATATTGGGGGTTTTGGGGTTTATTTCCTATTATTTTATCTGCGGACTTGTGCCTGTGCTGTCGTTGTCGTTTCGAACGGGACATTGTTCTCACTGTCGGTAGCTCATTCCTCGCTGGCGCCGCCGTGGAGGTTTGCGGATTCTTCTTGTCAGTTGCACAGCTTCTTACCAGGTAGGCCATTCTGCTCGATTCTACTCTTTCTTTCGAATTTCGAACTAGGGTTGTCGTCCTTGGTTGGTTCCCACCTCCACGGTTAATAAACGCCTAGGTTTACGGTTTAAGCATATATCTAGTTATCTCGACAGTATGGCCGTCCGGGGGGGGATTTTGGTTTTCTTAATGATTAATTTCGGTGTTGTTATGAGTTTGCGAACCGCACCCGGCTGTTTGGGAAACCGGTGCAGATGAACGTTAAGCTGTCTGCACCAGTTCTCTCCAGTTTGTGTATGGCCGTCTGGGGGGGGGGTTCCTTTTTCTCTTGCAAAGAGGAAGGCGTTTCCTTGTTTTACTTCTAAGTGCCGGGAGTTTGGGTTTTCCAGTCTTTTTGGGTTGCTCGCGTTTTGGGGACTAGGGTAGCGGTTTTTGAGGTTGCACCTCGTTTAGGACAAGATTGGCAGTAGGACGATTTACTTGGGAATCACAGCGCCGAGGGTGTAGTTTTGAGATTTCTTTCTTTGACCGGAAGAAATTTTTCTTCATTGTTAGCGAAGCCATAATGTTATTGATTGATCACACCCGTTTTTAGTCGTGGGAAAGATATAATTTTACAGATTTATCTTGTGCAGAAATGCTCGGTAGTTGAATTTGTTGCTATATTTTACATAGATTCAATCATGACTAGCATGACCAAGGTAAATGCTCATATAGTTTGTTTTTCATTCTTTGAATATTAGTTGAATGGCTCAACAGGACCTAAAAGATTTGTGTGTATTACAGGGCAATCTTCCCGAATACGAGATGTCTAAAAGGTAGAAAAAGAAAGCCCCTATAGTGGAAGAGGAACCCGATGTTGAAATTGTCACCAAGGTTGAATATACTTACAAAGACACCAGATGCATCACAGGTGTGGAACCTGAATATAAGTGGAGGGAAATCTACAGACTAATAACACATCGTGAGGTACCTGACACTGGCTTTGAGGAAGAAACTATATATGCAAATATAGAAAGATCTGCTTTGATGAGGGTTGCTACCAGACCTGAGCTTTTCCCGTGCTCAGAGGTGATTGGATGGATTCTGCCCAGGGCAAACGTAGCTACCATGATTTTGGCCAACGTTGACAAACAAGGTTATGCTACTTATAGCTCTGGTTACGTATCACTAGCCTACCACTTACCGGAAGCCCAGGTTTACTTGAATGAAGATTGGCTAAAGAAAATTAATCTTGACCTAGTTGAGACATTGAAAAGAATGCTGGTATCTGGCAAGAGTTTCAGAACTAGACCATCAGGGGAACACGACACAGCCACCTTAAGGACCCCTTATAGGTTCATTGCCTTGATGCTGAACAAGATCTTCGGGAGAGCCCACGGTAAAAGTTTTAAGTTGGGGTGGGTTACTATAATCTTCTATGTTGCAACCCAAGGGACTGTGTTCAACTGGGCGAACATTGTATCAAACAGTCTCTCGGCTTGCATTGCTTCAGCCTTGGGAGGAGTGTCCTAGAAAAAATCGGAGTTTTACATGAGCTCCATACTGATTGATTACATACTATGCAACCAGCCATTCCCAAACCTGAGGTGTATTTGGGACCGAGATAGAACACCAGTATACTCAGCCTACAAGCCACTGTGGGGCACATAAGTACTACAGTCACTACAGAGAAGTTTGTGAACACTTCATTATGCCATTATATACACTGATTTTCTTAAAAGAATGCAATTGCATGTCTAAAGAAGCGTTGCAAGTCATTGAAGAATATGCTGATTACTACTTAACCGAGGATGAACTGTATATTAGAATGTATGGCTGCTCTAGAGCACCTTCACTGCTCCCAAAATATGCCACTGATTATGTGGTACACAAGGAGGCAGTCAGGCAGGTCTTCTTGGATGGCATAGGGAGTTTTTTATTTGAACATAAGAAGGCAACTTATCCTCCCTTACCATTCAGGTTGGGAAGTTATAAGTTCTCAAGAGTTAAAAAAGCTGATGAGTTTGTAGAAGAACTAGAGAAATTTCATTTTGGGGAAATAAACTTCCATAGGAATGATTCCCGAAATAAAGTGGCAGAACACTGTAAGGAAGCAAATGTACATTTTGAGTATACAAGCCACTGGGATAAAGACGAATCAATTTTCCGGAATGCAGAAAACATAACTGCATTAAAAAGAAAATTCAAAAAGAAGATCACTACCAAAGACGGGAAAGGACAAGATGAGCAAAAGAAAACAGAGGAAGAGGAGGCTAGGAAGAGAGATGAAGATGCTAGGAGACTAGCACAGGAGGCCGAAAGCTGGCTTAAAAGTGAGGAGGAAGAAAAGAGGAGAGCTAAACAAGAAGCAACTAAGAGTGCAGAGGAAGCTGCCAGGAGGGAAGAAGAAGAAAGGAAAAGGAAAATGGATGAAGAACTCAGGAAGCAGGAGGCAGAAAGACTAAAACTGACAGGGTCCATGACAGAGCAACAAGCTTTCGATCTTGTAGACATTCAGGTTCATGATCTAGGTAATCTTGACTCTCAAGACCCTGAGGCAGCTGCTAGCAGCACATTAGGACAGGTTGTTGTTCCTGGCCCAAGACTGATCCCTTTCGAACAAAAGAAAAGGGAAGAGGTTCCAGACTTCAACACTATTTTTTACGACAAGGAAACGAAAAGGATTGTGAAAAGGACCGAGAGGAAAGTCGAGACTGGGGGGCAGTCAAGGAAAATGATAAATGATACAATCATGGTGCATGGAACCGACAAGGACCCAAGATTCACTATCTGAGCTAGAGCAGCATTGATCCATGCTTCTAAGGACAATGTGGATCGGATAATGACTGACCTTGAACAGTCGAGGAAATCTGCTGCCCAACTAAAGGATACGCTACGAAGGGAGAGAGAGGAAAGTAATAAATTGAAAAGGAAGTTTGAAGACATGCAACATGAAATAAAGTCTTCAAAAGCAAAACTCCAGTTCCTCCAAGTAGAGAAGAAATCTCTGGAGGTTGCCCAAGAAAGTCTAGAAAAATTGCAGCAAGAATGTCAAGGGCCAAGGACAGAAAAGGATGGGTTGAAAACGGTATGTGAAAGTTTTCATACAGAAAAAGATCAGCTGTTAAGCAAGATAGGGGAGCTAGAGTTATAGAAAGCTACCTTGGAGGAGTCAGAGAGGCAATCTCAGGTGCAAACAGCAAAGCTTAAAGAACAAGTTACTTCATTAGTAGCAGCTTTAGAAGAAGCCATGGAAAAGCAAGCCAACCTTCAGCCTTTCAAGGAGCATGTTTTAGCACAAAGGAGCAAGATGCACAAGCCGCAAGTATCCATAGAAGAATAGAGGTGCAAGGTTTTGCAAGTAGACAATAGACTAGAAGAAATTTTGGAAACTTCTTCATATTTTGTGGACAGATCCCAGGACATTTTAGAAGTCCTGACGGGAAGAATGGCAAGATTAGAAGCCAATGAGGAGATCCTTGCAGACCTACCGGCAAAAGATCAACAAGGCCTGAGACAAGACTATGACTTATTGGAGTTTACCATAAACACAGCCGAAGAATTTAAGAAGGCTGTAAAGAAGACAAAGGGGGCTTGTACAGAGTTCTGTAGGAGACTATTGATCACGTACAACCGTTTCCAGTTTGCTGCTGAGCAGAGAATGGACACTGTTGCCGCCTAATTCACACTTTAAGGAACAGGAAAGTCACAACCTGCTATGTGTGTCCTTGGGGGCAAGCGAGAGCTGGGGACCACTGTCACCACAGTCCACAACTCCTCCGTTTAGGCAAAATCCCAACAGAGCCAAGGGGGGAAGTCCCTACGGAAGACTAAGTTCCAGATTTATTAATTTGATTACAAATTAAAGGGATCTTATTAAGGTATGAGGCTAAGGTCTTGAGAAATAACAGTCAAACCAATGCAAGATGCAATATTTCAATGACAGTCAATCCTTTTAATATAACCAGTGCCTAAATAAACGGAGTCAGAGAATGCAACTTTCAATGGATGCAGTCTAAGTTAATTATCCCACAGGTTAAGTTATCTAACAATGAGATGAAAAGCAAACTATGAGCAATATACACAGTTATGAAAGATTTGTGAACAATGTTATCAAGATAAATGAAAAAGATGATATAATCACAGTTTGAGAAATATGAACAATATTAAACAATTGAGCAGTAATACTATGAATAAACTTGATGCTAACAATGCTCAAATAAATAGCAGAAAAAGTAAACCAGTTGATTAATACCCACAAGTTATAAAACAACTGAAAGGAAACAAGTGCAATATTGGAGTGAAATGCTGCTGGAATGAAAATGTTATAGAACCGGTTTTGCAATGTCTCTTGGTTCGTTTTAATAAATTTTATTAAAGTTTTTCCTCTTGAAGTTTTAGTTTTCGAACCGGTGGTGTGACTACCCCAATCTAGTATTTCTCAAGTCAAAGAGGGAATGCTGGTGCGCTCAACAAAATGGGAGCAAAGCCCACCCGTAGCTCCCAGGTCAAACCCCAATGCCCCAGTGCTTAACAAGGAGGACGTAGAACGCCTAGAGACCCCCCACGGTCTTCTAGCCCTTCTAGCTTCCGAGGTCACTGCTTTTAGTCAACTGGAAAAACAGCAAGATGGATGCTTATTAAACTAAAACTCCACTACCCCCTGTCGTATCTCGTGAGTACCCCGAAGGGTGATAACCGAGTAGAGGAACAGAGGCTAGTGAAGTTGTTGTTGGTTAATTTTAGGGGTAAATTTTAATCTTGATGATTAGCATGCAAGGTTAATTTTATACTATCAACAAGATCAACCAAGCGGTATCCCTTATGGGAGATGCTGGTACTTGATCTTGGACTGAAAAGCACAATGTGAAGGTTTGTAGCAGAAAAAAGAAGTTGTTCTAATTAAACTAAGCCCCCACTTCTCCTGCTTTTCATACCCAACTTGAACTCCCTAAAGGGAGATGACAAGTGGGCAGAGGATACACCGGATCAGTGGGTTGTAAGGTTACTCCTTTGACAAAAAATAAAAAAGAAACTTGAAATGAAAATGCAATTAGCTAAAGCAACGTCCTAACCGCACAACAATCTCTGTAACAGAGATGGTGGGTAAACAGAAATAACAAAAAAAAATGCTTAAACTAACCTCACAACAATCTCTGTAACAGAGATGGTGGTATGTAACAGAGATGGTGGGTAAACGGGAATAAAACTTGCAATAAAATAAATCTAAGCAACTAGTTTCTAGGCTATCTCTACACTACTCATATACAGATTTACAGCAGAGAAATTCTCTTTTGGGGTTTACAATCTTGTAGAAGAGAAGAGAAGAAATATAGTTTTTTGGCCCATTTTGGACCAACACTTTTCTAGGGCTTTTCTAGGCAATTTTGGGCAGCATAACCCCTTTTTTTGTGCATAAACCTGCAACAAACCAGCAACTTTACTTGCTGGAATTTACTGCAAAAAATTATGCTTTGCCCTATAGCCAAGTATAATTGACGAGGTTTTCTCCCGCTTCCTCCAAAGTTGGAATGCCCGATTTTGAATTCTGGGCCTTGGGGGGTTATAAAAGCCCAACTAAGTGTATATAAACCTACTGGGCATTGTTAGAATAGAGCATAGTCATGTACTAAGTCAATAGGACCATTAAAAAAAATTCCAAAAAATTTTTACCGGACGCATCAAAAAATCATTTTTTAATTTTTTGATTTTTTAATTATTTCCTCAGTTTTTTAATTAATTTTTCCATAATTTAAATAGAAAAATCCTGTTTGTAATAAGTTCGTCATCCGGAACCTGAATTCAGTGATTGAAGGCTCTAACCTTAAGCCAAAAATCATTCTTGATCAACCAGCCAGTCAGATCCAACTTTCAGATCATCAAGCAGACATATAATGCATATTTTCTCAAAAAAGTCATTTTTGGGGAAAAAATTGATTATTTATTAAAAAATGATTATTTTGGAGAAAATCCAAAACTCTCCAAATTAATCCAAATTCAGTGAAATGAAATGCAGAGTGACATGTCAATGGACATTTATGATGATTGGAGTTATCATAACTCAGCTTCAGTCAGCGTTCAGTGAGCGCTAAAGGTATATTTAGTTAACGGTCTTGTCATCTCCAGCTAAACTCTCGAATTGGATGAGATGGAGAGCACTCATTGGTTTGATGATTTGATCGAGGCAGGAACTGGTGATTACATTGGCAGTGGCTTCTCCTTACCTAGATCTGGCTCCTCCATACCTAGATGGCGTCTTTACCTACCATCTCACGCCCTCTCCTCATGCTCACGCCTCTCTCTCCACAGGGGCGTCATCACACGTGTGGGTTGATCTGTGCATTGGTTTCTGTGCCTAGGGTTGGAGTGGGGGCGCCTTGCCTAGGTGGAGGCCTCCCCTCACTCTTAACTCTCCAGCTTAGGTTTTGTGCTCTCAGTGTTGTGCTGAGCCGGTTGGGCCTAGTTTTCTGGTTTTAGGGTTTTGGGTTTTCTTTCATTGTATAAATAGAGGCTTCTTTAACTCTATTGGGATGGAACTTTTGGGTTAAAGTTACTTTGAGAAAATTGTATCAAGTATTTGCTTTGGAATTGTTAATAAAGATATTCGACTTTGGAGGTCTATGGGCTTTTGATTGTGGTGAATTCCTCATGGTTGAGGTGATATTGTCTCTAACTCACCTCTTTTAATACTTGTATGTGATTTATTATTTTGCTTGCTCAAGAAGGCCATTGTTAGCACAGTAGAATAGCCATTTGTTGTCTAAATTTGGTTATTTATGCAAAGTAGATTAATATCTAGATGGACATGAGTAGTCAGTAATACAAAATGTTGATATTGATTTGATTTTCCTAGCATACTAGCATATAATTTTTATCTCACTTCTTGTATTGAGTTTTGGTGTGATTCAGGCTTCACAGATTGTAGACGGGTGTGAGCTCAGCTGCTTCTATCCCATGCTTCAAAACAACCATTTTGAGTTTAACACTTTGTAATTGCAGGACCTATAGGGTTCATCTACCTAGATTCCGATCTTCAGAATGTTAAGTGAATATGGCACAGAACAATTTGAAATGGAGCAGAGGATCATTCAGATCATAGAGTTGGATGAATCTAGAATAGCTGCCCTTGATCAGTAACTCGGGCATCAAAAAAGCATGAAGGGCACCTTTGATAAGTCAGCCAGGCTGAGATCTTTCCAAGTAGGAGATACTGTTCTCTTATGGGATAAGAGAAGGGATAAGCATGGGAAGCATGGGAAGTTCGACAGCCTTTGGAAAGGCCCATTTATCATCCGTGATACTGTTGGCGCCAATTCCTTTTTGCTTAGCACCATGGATGGAGATACTTTAAACTTGTCCGTGAATTGTCAACATTTGAAGCCCTTTTATCGAAACAACCTCCAAGATGACCAAGGGGTCATCCCAAGGCTTTTCTAAACCCATCCTTGTTGTATTTTTATGTATTTTTATTCTTTCCTTTCTGTACCATAATATGTTTATGTACTTTGTTTTTGTACCATATTTTATGTATCATATCCATGTAGTATGTTGTATCTTAATTTTTGTATATTAGCATGTGTATCATATTTCATTTATATGTTGAAAAAGAAAAAGTTTTGTTTTATGTACTTTGATTTGAAAAAGCAAAAAATATTTTTGGTACTTCATCATGGCTTATTTTTATATATCACATACATGGGACTAAGACACTTCTGTTTACATACAGGTACCAGAGATTCCTGGATTCTCAGGCACTCTCTTTGATCAATAAATCAAGCGAGTACCCGTCTCGCAGTTGGAGCCAGATGTTTCCGGCTTATTTGTACCATAGTTGGATTACCTGAGGAGCCGCCATTTGACAAACATGATAAATGTTTGTGTTCCAGTGCATCAGATGATCTACCCTTTGTGCCTAGCCAATTTTGGCTAGTCAGTTTTTGTTTCAAATAATTATGACCATGGCCCCGCAGGGTTTGTAATAAAATGTGCTAATAGGGTGTTTTGAGTGGTTCGGTCTCCTAAGACGTAGAATTTCAACTAAGGTCTTCGAGGGAGTTTTTTCCCCTTGTCAATTATGCTTTGCCTATATCCAAGTATAATCAACGAGGTTTTCTCCTGCTTCCTCCAAAGCTGCAATGCCCAATTTTGAATTCTGGGCCTTGAGGGGTTATTAGAGCCCAACTGAGTATGTATAAACCTACTAGACATTATTAAAATAGACTATGGTCATGTCCTAAGTCACTAGGACCCTCAGAAAAAATTCCCAAAAAATTTTACCAGACGCATCAAATTTTGGATTTTTAATTTTTTAATTTTTCTGAAAGTTATTAATTAAATTTTTCCATAATTTAAATAGAAAAATTAAATTTGTAATAAGTCAGTCATCCAAAACCCGAATTCAATGATTGAAGGCTCTAACTTTAAGCCAAAAATCATTCATGATCAGCTAGCCAGCTATCTCCAAGTTTCAGAAGTACATTCAGCCTCATAATTAATAATTTCTCAAAAAAGTCATTTACGGAAAAATTATTAATTAAAAATATTAAAAATGAATATTTTGGAGAAAATCAAAAACTCTCCAAAATTAATCAAATTGAATAAAATAAAAGGCTAAATGACATGGCATTGGGCATTTATGATGATTCAACTCGGCACAAGTCCTCTTCAATCAACAATCGGAGAGCATTAAAGATACATCCAGCTAGCAGACTTGTCATCTCCAGCTAAACTCATGAATTTGGTGATTTGGAAGGCTGTGATTAGCCCGATGATCATTACAGAGTAAGGTAATAAATGAAATGAAGGTTTGTTGCAAACCCTAAGGGTTTTGGCACCTAAACACTACCAATCCACTCCTCCTTCAACCTTCACGCCTCCCTCCTTAAGCTCATGCCCTCATCTCTTTAGTAGTGCGCCTTCACACGTGTGGGCTTCCAGTTGGTTGATTTGTGATGTTTAGGGTTGGGAGTGGGGGCGCCTTGCCTAGGTGAAGGCCACCCCTCACTCACACCAACTATTTCTTAGGTCTGGGCTCTCAGTTATGTGTCGAACCACCTAGGTTATGGGGTTTGGGTTTTAGGGTTTTAGCCTTCTCTCTTTGTATAAATAGAGGCTCCTTTAGCTCTATTGGTATGGGATTTTTGGCATAGAAGCTTTGGAGAATTTCTATTGTAATATTTTGCTTAAGATTTAATAAAGTTGATGACTTTGGAGGTCAATGCGGAAGCTCTTTGTTTGCCATGATTCACCTTGTGAGGTGATACCTTTCTTTGCTCCCTTCTCTCTTGATTCTTAAGCATTTGATTGTATGATTGTTGAAGGCTAACAATCTAGCACTATATTTGTATAATCCATGCTTCTCTCTTGAAGTTGTGTTGCTTTCAGGTATTGTCCGAGATACAAGAGCTCTTTTATGGTTTTAACATTCATTCTGCAAGTTTTACAAGGAGTCATCTTTTTTCAAGAAAGTCGAGAAGCATAAGAATTCTTTGCCTCGTCCATCAAGCAAAAGCAATTTTTTCCGGTTACTATTCTTAAGTTGGGATCTAAAATCTCTCTCTTCTTTCGTCATATTTCTTTGTATCATATGTTAGTTGTGACCTGAGAAAGTAAGCTTGGGATTTGATCCTAAGTGCCACATAACTTTGGAGCTACTTCTCTTTCCCCATTAGCATCCTTGCGTACATCCAGCTAGACTGGACGATTTCGAGACTAGTGCTTCTAGTGGTCGCCTTGTTCGGAGGTTGATCCCACCTTTTGGTTGATTGTCTTGTTAACTATTTGTCCTCTTCTTCTCGGTTGGATTTGGCCTCCTTCCACCTTGTTGTTTGATTGTCCTCTTTGTGATTCATTCGCTGCCCTCTTTTCTCAAATTTTTTGCAGCCACTTTTCTCCAAAGTTGCTGCCCCGTTTTTACCATTTTTTACAGCCCTCTTATTGCTTAATTCGCTGCCCCCTTTTTTCCTCATTTGTTTCAGCCCTCTTTTGCCCTCTTTTTGCTCCTTTCTACCCTCTTCCGCTTTCCCACTTTGCAAGTTTTGAAGAAAAGGTTCTCAACAAAAAGATAAATCACTCTCATTTTTTTTGTAAAATCTCTTAAAGAGCTTCATTTTTTAGTCTTCTAGCTTGTATTTTAAAAGTCCTTTTCAAGAGTTAAATTCCCAAGGCAAATTGTAACACTTAATAAAATTTTCTCTTTTTCAGTGGGGTTTTTAAGCCCCCACTCCCAACCTCCCCCATTTGGGGAGGTTTCTGTTGTTGATGTTTTTCTGTGCTCTTAGATTAAATTTGCTTTACTTAGAGTAATTTTATTTTCTTGCTTAGAACACTCAATTGCTAGCTTAGCTTGCTTTATTCATTGTTAAGTTGTTTACTTTGTTTTTAAAACTTTTTCATCTTTCGAAAGTATTTCAATTGCTTAAAAAATTAGAAATCTCTTGAATCTCACTTTGTGGATCGAGAGTGCTCTCTATCGGAGAGTTGTTTTTATTTCGGTTTTCTACTTACCCCCATGCTCTCCCAATTAAAGTCTTAAAACCTTAAAGAGATTCTTGGGTAGATTAGTTGTTTTCTTTATTTGCAAGTATTTTATCATCTTACTATGTCATTGCTTCATTATTTTACCATTTGTTGAGCTATCATGTGGTTTCAATTTACAAGCTAATTATCTTATAAAAATAACCAAAGTCTCTTGAACTTGCAGTAACCCAAGTCAAGAGCACTCTCTGTCAAAGAGCATTCCCACTGCATTATCCTTGCATCAACCATATAGATTAATTAAAGTCTCTTGAACTTCTGTCATAAAACAAAGTCAAGAGCACTCTCTGTCGGAGAGTTGAACTGTGTGCTCATAATAATAAAATCATTATAACTCACATTCCCCCTTAATTAATTTACTTCGTTGACATCCTTCACCTAGTATGCTCTACCGACTTCATAGTTGGGCCTGTACTCAGAACGGTGAACGGACTTGCTAAGATCGCAATAACAACACAACTAAAATTTTACCCCTTCACCAACGCACTGGCCTTGTAGAAAGTTTCAAGTCTATTCTCAGTAAAAGCGCCGGAACTCCCCGTTGTCTAAGCTTCCCAGCTAGCTAGTCAATCCTCTTGGATACCAGCCCGAGATACTGGACGGGCCGACATGTCTTTAACGGAATGACTTTGAACACTTTTCCGGTTGGTCTCTGATACCTTCTTCGTTTCAAAGCCATAATAAGCAAGACCACTAAAACATTTAAAACGTACCAAGAGCACTCGCATAACATTCACTAGCTTTATTTCAAGACTTGTTGTTATTTCTTTAAGCATTGCAGAACTTCGACTCCATAAGGCACTAGTCTATTATTTTATGCATGTTATTAAATCTGGATCATTTGTCCTTGGCTTACAAAATCCTTATCTGTGAATGCATCTTTATTTTACAAGTTCTTGATATACTGTTCATCTTTAAAATCCAGTACAACAACGTGGATTGCTTTGTCTTGTGTTCAAAATTCATAATAATAAACATCTTTTCATTATAATAACTCCTAAACAACACCCATTCGCATCATTCGAACATTAAAACTTAACTTAAACACATTGAGCCATAGAAAACTCTTTGCTAA
>LPNX011019169.1:183225-289974 GCA_001517045.1 Pseudotsuga menziesii | reverse complement strand
TGGCTTCGTTAGGAGTTAGCCTAAACGGAGGAGCTAGGAGTAGGTGACAGTACCTGGCTCTGTGCTTGCCCCCAAGGTCACACCTCTCCCACTTTCTCAAATGAGGAAACAGCTTTCGGAAGATTTCTGCTGCTGGTGTGCAATCGGCGGACAACACGCCCCACAACTCATCCATGAGTTCATCAATCCTAGGGATGGGATACCTGTTTTTGATGGTCTTCTTATTGAGTGCTCTATAATCGATGCACAGTCGCAGTGTGCCATCATTTTTCTTGACTAAGACCACTAACGATGCAAAGGGGCTAGAGCTAGGCCGAATGTATCCAAGCTCCAGTAATTCCTTGATCGTCTTCTCGATCTCGTCCTTATATCTTTTGGGATGTCGATAAGGGGTGGTGATGACTACCTGTGTCCCCTCCTCTAGCTCAATGATGTGCTCAAAGCCCCTGTCTGGCGGTCTACCTACTTCAAGGTCCCAAAATAACTTTTCGTGTTTCTTTAATACAGCCTGAATGTCATCTGGGCATTGTGTGTTGTTCTCTGGACGTTTCCTAAGGGTGACCAAACATTCTGCAGCCCATTCTATGTCATCTTGTCTAAGTATTGCCTCCATTGTCTGTGAAGAGACCGGTTTTGGGGGATAAGTGTTCATGCCCCTCAAAACAACCCGTTTTCCGTCTAGCCCCTGGAATTTCATTTCCATTACCCGGTAGTCTGTAGTATATTTCCCTATGGAATAAAGCCATTGAACGCCTAATACTACATGTGTGTCTGCCACATTCACTACATAAAATGAATTTGTCATCTAGTAGTTGCCTAATGTGATATTCAGTTTTGGAATCCAATAGTTGCACTCCATGCTAGAGTTTTCAGCTACTGCTACAGTAAATCCCTCAAACTTCTCTATCAGAATACTCTCTTGGCTACCCAAGCTGCATCAATGAAATTGTGGGTTGTTCCTCCATCAACCAATAATCCCACTCTGTGGCCCTGTACTACTCCTCTGACCCTGAGAATATGGAATCTAGGTACTCCAGATAACATAGCAATAACTCCCTCTGGTGTATCACCCTTGAGTGACTCTTCCTCTGCTTCCCGTAATTCTTCTGTCGCCTCCTGCTCATAGTCCTCCTCATCACTATCTGAATATACCTCGATGTAGTGAGCCTTGGCCTTTCCTGCGCACCTGTGTCCGAGAACCCATGGTTCTTGACAAGTAAAACATAATTTCTTATGCCTCAAGTCTTTCCTAATGTCCTCATCTAACCATGTTTTCTTTGGAAAATCCTGCTGGAAAGGTTTCTTGTACTTGTCCCTAACTGGAAAGTGGGTTTTGAGATGGAACCTGTTCTTCGGGACTGAGTCTTGGAGATCTCTGGCTCGGCTAATGGCATCTTGTAGAGTGGGGAGTTTATAGGCTTTCACCCATCTCCGTAGTGGCTTTGTTAGGGCCTCAGTAAACAACATCGTCAATCTGCTCTTTGATACATCTGTCACCATGACTGCTATCCTTTGGAATTCTGAGATGAAAACCTCGACCCTACCTATCTGTTTGAGTTGAGCCAACTCTCTGAAATGTATCTCTGGATCCTTCCTGTCAAACCGTTCCATGAGTTTCTAAGTGAACTCACTATAGGAATGGATGGTGTTGTGACCCAATGTCACTAATCTGTCGTACCACCACTCATGACCCTCTCCGTCCAGGTGAAGTGTAGCCAATTTAATGGCATCTGTCTCTGTCATGGGATTGAGTTGAAAATAGGTATCCAACTTCTATACCCATATCCTCGCTGAACCTCCGCGAGTCCCATCAAAGTTTGGGATGGTCAACCTACCCAAAGTTTTCTGCAACTCATAGTTATGATTGAATCCCTTGTTGAAATTTCCTGGGCCTATTCCTAATCTTCATGTTGCAAAAATCCGAAAAAGACATGGCTGCATGAAACTCATCCCCCAAGTCCCTATATTCCTGCAAATAAGCCCCACAGGGTTTGCTAGGTTCTACCTGCATGACTGGACCTCCTACTGCATCTGCTAAGAAGTGAGGCACAGTAGGCTTGTTGGAAGGTCTACTATATATGTGAAGTGTATTCTATATATTGGTGTATGCAACCTTCCCACTGCTGCTTGTAGACCCTCTATCTATTGATGAGGGAGGTGTACTGTTGTTACCTAGTTCTGGTTTCGCCGATAATTTGTTGATTGCATTGAGTACATATTTTTTCCCTTTTGCTAAGTCTTGCAATGCAAATACTAAGTTGCGAAACTCCATCATGTCCTCATCTTCTCCCGTTCATTTTCCCCTGTCAGAGTGTATACCTGTTGGATCCATGTCTGAGTTGGTATCTTCTAATTGGATATCCTCAAAGTCCTCCGTGTACCTACTCCTTCTTTTCCTATAGGTTACAAAAGTATCTTCTTTCGTATTCATTTACTTTTCATTTCTTAAGCCCACAACTGGCCAAGAAGATAGCTCTGATACCACTGTAATATCCCAAATACTGATATTTTCTAATTCTATGCAAAATTTCGAAATAGTCGGGCATGCAAAACTGCCATGCAAAATTTCCCTATATTATAGTTGAATTTAGGGTTAGAGTTTGCAGGATAGAATGAAGGCTTACCACTGATAAGCCAGTTGAAATTGCTCTAGAGAGAATACGCATGCAAGATAAACTGAACTGATGAAGAAATAACCTCTTTTTCCTCCGTAATACCCCCAGCAATCTGAATCAGCTAAGGATGACGTTTTTTATGAAGGGATGGTCAGTTTCAGCTGAAAGTTGGTTGGAGTGTAGGTGTGCCCGTGCCGGAGAGGATGGCCAGAACATGCAGGAGTTTGGACTTCTCTAGATACCCTAACGAATTGATCTACCTGATTGATGCTCATGCCCCCACACCTCTATATTCTGCTGCTAGCTGGTCCAAGTGAGCAATCCGGTGGCTGATAATCACTCAAGGCAGTAGAGTGATCCTTTCAGTGAGGATGCAGGCCACATGCGGAAGAAATATGGTGATCCGGAGTCTCGGTGAATGGCTTGGGTTTCCCAGCTAAATGCCTCCAGCTGTATGGATGAACCTGCAAATAATCTTCTGGCATACACTGGAACATTGAATAATGATGAATGCAATAGATCCGGTGACAAACCTAGATGGTTTATCTTAAATGAGACTAGGGCAAATATCTCACTGCCAAAACACCATTAACTGAAGACGTCGTCTTCAACCCCAACTGTTGTGGCTGCAAGCTATGCTGCTACTCAAGAGCTCCAAAATCAATAATAATCAAAAAGTATTTCTTTAGGCTCCCTCATCCTTCTTAAATAGATCCTTATGCACTTTTAGGGTTCGCATGTCACTTTTAGGGTTTGTGCTTTTACTTTTGCATGCATGAGGTCCTAATTTGATGTTGACTTTTTAAGCCTAATGAGAAAAGGCTTCTTTTAGCCTACTGCTGACTTTAGAACTGAATGTGTGTCCCGAGTTGTTCTAAGTACGAAATGTCCTCAGTCAATCCCCTCTTATGCAGTACCCGCTCAAACCTATGGGGATTAAGTAGGTTAGCGGGTGTTTTGTTGCCTAATCAAATGAGGACATTACATTACCCGACGATGTCAAAGAGAAGATAGGTGTGTTGTCCGCCGATTGCACACCAGCAGTAGAAATCTAATGAAATTTGTCACCTCACTTAGGAAAGTGGGAGAGGTGTGACCTTAGGGGCAAGCACAGAACTAGGTACTGTCACATACTCCTAGCTCCTCCGTTTAGGCTAACTCCTAACGAAGCCAAGGGGTGTAGGCCCTACAAAAGACTTTCTATGGCTCTTAAGTTGTTAAAGTGTTCTTAAAGGTTGCGGATGCAAATGGGTGTTGTTTAGGAGTTATTATGATATGAAGATGTTTACTTATTATGAAGATGACACAAAATCAAAAGCAATCCATGTTGCTAACAAGAGATTAAAGATAAGTAAAAACTCCAGACTTTTAATTAAGCATGCAGATATAGAAATTATAACAAACCACAGACAATTGATCAATATAAGATAATTATGCCAATTTAATCAAGGACTAGTGCCTTATGGATTCAAAGATACTGAAATGCGCAAATAAAACAATAAGTCTAGGAATCCAACTAGTGAGTACTAGATTGTGCGAATGCTCTTGGTAGTTTTTAAGGATTTTATATGCTCTTGATTTAGGTGTCAACAACGGTTTATCAAAAGCCGGGGGAATAATCTAAGTTCCCTCCGTTGAATACATGTTGAGCCCGCCCAATATCCCAGGCTGGTATCGCGAAGATTGACCAGCTAGCTGAGAAGCTTAGACAGCAGGATTCCAATGCCTCTACTAGGAAGTACTTTGGAAGATTCCCTACAACGCCGGTGCGTTGGTTACGGGGTGTTAAGTTTTATTAAGTTACTCTTGCAAGGTTAAAGATCCAGTGCCGTTTCTGGGTATTCCGATCTGAGATCGGTCAGAGCATACTCTGGCAAGGAGGGGGGGAAGTTAATTAAATAAAGGGGTGTGTGTTGCAAGTTTTATTAAATTAATTAATTAGGACTCTCCGACAGAGAGCGCTCTTAACCTTGTCTTATGACAAAGGTTCAAGAGACTTAGCTAATCTAAATGTCTAATGCAAGGATGTGCAAATCTATGATGCTCTCCGATAGAGAGTGCTCTTGACTTATGTAATTGCAAGTTCAAGAGGTTTACTTAGTTTTTTAAAATTGAAAAGAAATGACACATAAACAATCTAACTACCCAAGAGTCTCTTTCAGGCTTTTTAGGGCCCTAATCGGGAAAGCAAGGGGGTAAGTATACAAAAAAAGGAAATTATACAATGCTTAAATAAATAATCAAATCAAATATTTTTCTTCATTTTTCATGTACGATAAACTAATTAGCAAATAAACTATAAAGTTAAAAAAGAAAACTTCTAAAGATTATAAACTACTCTATCCTACTTTTAGCAAAACATGAATCAAAGCATGAAAATGGGAGACAATACAAGCTTCCTCCAAATGGGGGAAGAGGGGTGTGAGAGCCGTAATCCCACTTGCTTTTTATTAATTTGGTTACAATGCTTTCCCTTTTGCTGCTCCTTTTGCTTCCTTTTCTTTGATCTTGAAAGGTTTTTGGAGCAATCTGTAGAAGGAAAAAAGAAGAAAATGGAATTTATAGTTTTTTAGGGCTTGCTTCTTCAAAATTTTGCCAGCATTTCCGCTGTACCTGTCACAAAACTAAAAAATCAGAAAGCATGTATTGTTAGAATATGGTAGGAAAGACAATGCACAAAAAAAATTTGAAAAAATTTATATTTAGAAATTTTTTTTGGATTTTACATGCAAAGCATAAAACTTTTCCCTAGATCTAAAAAGTTAAACTAGATCTAACAAAAACCCCAAAAACAAATCTGAAATAATAGAGATTTGAAACTTAGATCTATTTTATGAGCAAGTACAAAATTTAAAGAAGAAAAGTAGAGAAGTAGGAGTTTGAAGATGGAGCTTTGGAGTAAGATCTCCTTATGTTTTTCCTCTTGGACAAAACCCAACTTTGTAGATCCTGAAAGACAACAGTGTTAGAAAAGTTCTTATGATGATGGAGATGAGATTGATACAACTGAGCTCACACCCTTCTCCAAACGGCAAGATCTGCTAAGACAATCAAACTCGAAACCCGGTGAGATCAAACAAAATAACTAGTGTGCTATGAATATTAAACCATGATCAATACTTCATATAACTAAATAATTGTACTCATCTAGGTTAAGATAAACTTTGCATAATAATCCAAATTGACAGCTGCAAATGGAAGATCTTATGTTCTAACAATAGACTTCTAAAGCTAGTTATTTGATTCACCATATGAGTAACAAATTTAAAACAAGGAAAGAAATCACCTCATAAGATAGACATCCACCAATGAAGAAACAATCCCATAGACTTCCAAAGTCGAAAATCTTTATTCAATAAAATAATGATCGGAATTTTTGTAGAGTTTCAATGCCCAAAAGTCCATCCAAATAGAGCTAAAGAAGCCTCTATTTATACAATGAAGAAAAACCCAAAACCCTAAAACCAGAAAACCAGACCTAACCAAACCGGCCACCACTGAAAGACCAGACCTGAAGAAGATGAGCTGGGAGTGAGGGGAGGCCTCCACCTAGGCAAGGCGCCCCACTCCAACCCTAGGCGCTGAAAACAAGCCACTACAGAGCCCACACGTGTGGATGACGCCCTCATGATGAAGATGGGCGTGAATGATGAAGAGGGGCGTGAGCTTGGTAGGTGAAGGCGCCTCTTAGGTATGGAGGAGCCACTGCTAGGTCTAGAGGAGCCTACTGCTATTGGATCATAATGTTATCACCAGTTCCTGCCTCGATCAAATCATCAAACCAATGAGTGCTCTCCATCACATCAAATTCAGGAGTTTCGCTGGAGATGACAAATCCGTTAACTGAATATAACTTTATTGCTCACTGAATGCTGACTGAAGCTGAGTTATGATAACTCCAATCATCATAAATGCCCATTGAGATGTCATTTAGCTTTTTATTTCACTGAATTTGGATTAATTTGGAGAGTTTTGGATTTTCTCCAAAATAATCATTTTTTAATAAAAACTCCATTTTTTTTTCCCAAAAATGATTTTTTTGAGAAAATGTGCATTATGTGTCCGATTGATGATCTAAAAGTTGGATCTCACTGGCTGGCCGATCAAGAATGATTTTTGGCTTAAGGTTAGAGCCTTCAATCGCTGTGTTGCCCACCTATTTCGACTAGGTGGCAACTCCATGTACATATAGTGTACATAATTGTACCTTGGAAAAATCTGAGGATTTTTTCACTTCTGCAGGGCAATTGCCCCTTTGTAAAACAAAATGTCCGCTCCCCTGCGTGGGAAAATTAATGTAATTTTATGTACTAGTGTGGATCATATGATGCGGATGCCACACCATGGAACTGATTGTTAGGGAAGTCCCCTCATCGAGTGTTTTTCCCTTTCCAATTGATCTTGTTGAACAAACGAGTTTAATCGGTTTGGTTTTCACTCAAAATCCTCCAAAGTGGTGACGGGCGTTCTACCAGTCAAGTCCATGAGGTGGCTAAGGCTTTAAAGTGTAATTCATGACCATGCTAGGCATTTGTCTAGAGTCTTGCGGAGTTTCGTTATGTTATTGTATTCTTATTAATTTTTTCCAGTTAATTAATTTCACCCCTTGGTGGTTAATTAACTCAGTTTTGATGTAATAATGTAATTGCTCAAGCATTGGCACTTTGTAATAGGGGCTATGAATGCAAGGTAAATTGCTATGAAACCCCCTAAGCCACTGCTTCGAGTCCCATGTCATTCTGATAAGAGGTTGAGGCGATAGACCATTTTTGGTTAAGTAAGGTCTATTTTTCCTAGGGAGTTAATTAATTTCCCTAGGTCAAAATTTTAAATTATTTGATTTTGAAGGAAAAAATCAAATAAGGCCATGGTAATTAAGTTTGGGAGGTGACTAAGCATAGTCAAATTTCATTTAAATAAACCTCCCCCATGGTCAAAATAATTTTTTGAAGATTTCCTAAGTGGGGTGCCCCTCTTGTCTTAATAAAAGATAAAAAATAAAAGATAAAAATTAAAACATTAAAAATAAAAAGATAAAAATAAATATAAGATTAAAACTTAAAAATAAAAGATAGTAATTAAAAAATAAAAGAATAAAAAGATAGAAATTTTAAAATAAAATATAAAAAATAAAAGATCAAAAATTTAAAAAATAAAAAATAAAATATTAAATAGAAAATCAAAAGATTAAAAATTAAAAATTAAAAATTAAAAGATAAAAACTTGAAAATAAAAGATTAAAGATAAAAAATTAAAAATAAAACATAAAAGATTAAAGATTATATAAAAGATTAAAAATGAAAGATAAAATTAAAAATTAAAAAAGATAAAAACGAAAAAGTAAAAGATTAAAAGTTAAAATTAAAATAAAAGATAAAAAATAAAAGAATAAAAAGATAAAAAACAAAAGATAAAAATTAAAAATTAAAAAAATTTAAATTTGAGTCAAAGGGGCCCCCACTTGAGTCAAAAACCCTAGATCTAAAGGTGAAGAATGGCCAAGGCATGGATCAAGCTTCTAAGCCATTGATTAAAAATTAATCTAAGGGTGTAGATTAATTGAAAAGGAAAAAAAGTCAAAAACCTAGATCTAGTGGTGGAGATCTAATCTAGATCTAGATCTAATCTCGGCCATTGATCTTCAAGGGGTTGGGGTCTTCCTCAACTATATAATGAGGGTCTCACTCCCTCATTTGACATGCTCTCTCATGCTATTGTTATGCTGCCGGATTGTCTACCCATTCTTTTCTCAAGCTCTCTTCTTGTTGTAATCTTCTTGCCCTAGTTGGGCCACATAATACAAGCAAAGCTTTGGAGGGACATTGTCCTTCACTTTTCTATTTTCATGATCAAGTTTTGGGAGGTAACTTGTGTATTTATTTAGCTTTGCATTTCTTGTATTTGTCTAGTTAGCTCTCCACAAAGTATTTTGTGGAGAGATTAGAAAGTAGAAGTATTT
Organism: Pseudotsuga menziesii; assembly: GCA_001517045.1. Classification (NCBI taxonomy): domain Eukaryota; kingdom Viridiplantae; phylum Streptophyta; class Pinopsida; order Pinales; family Pinaceae; genus Pseudotsuga; species Pseudotsuga menziesii. The sequence continues at coordinate 281,400 of LPNX011019169.1, read as the reverse complement.
CTGCTTTCTTTTGTGAACTGTTTGACGTTTTCTCCAAAGTATTTTGCAGGGATCGTTGAGCATTCTCCTCTAGGCTTACAAATTTTTGCAGAGTTAGATTTGTTGGAGGGTTTTCCAAGCAAGGGCATCTCTCCAAGGCCTCATTTCTGCAAATTTTCAATTCGGCCATCCATTTTCAGGTTGTTTTTAACAGGGTTTATTTCACTGTTTAGTGGACATAAACCTTGTTTTAGGGCCCCCATCTTAAATATATTAGTATAGACTTATTTTTCTGCTGTTCTAACATTATTTAGGTGGCTGAAAACTCAGTTTTCAGCCCTCTAAACATCTCTGTTTTTTCAGAATTTCAATTCGGCCATATCTGTTTTTGTGTTCTGAAACTGGGTTTAGTCACTGTATAGTGAATACAACCCTTGTTTTAGGGCCCCCATATGTTATATATTAGTTAAATGCTTTAAATTTACTGTTTTAGTATTATTTAGGTGGCTGGAAACTCAGTTTCCAGTCAATCTGTGAGCTCTATGCAAAAATAGCTCTTTCTCAAATACTTGTGGTATCAATTGATCCGCATCTGCGGTGAATGAGGTCGGTCTGAATTGGTTTACCCAATATCTCGAGCCGAACGCAAGTTCCTTTGGGATTAACTTATTGCATACCTCTTTGACAAATATTATTCATATTTCTGTCATACTTTCGCTCAGTTTTTTATGTAAAAATTGTAAGTTTTGTACTAATATTGTAACAACAGATTTTTTTTTGTATTTCATATGATTTGCAGCGAAGAATAGTTCGTTGGTTTTTGACAGGCAGTGCAGGTTCAAGGGAGAGTTGCTGCCCAAAAGGGCACAGAAACATCTCAACCCTCAACCGGTTCAAAAGGGGTTCAATCCCTCAACTCTTTCCTTCATTTTTCTGTCATTTGTAAACCCCAAAGAGGAGTCCTCTTGGGGTATCCTGCAAAAGTTGTAAAGCATTTGTAATGTACACATAGATAGATTAGGAAGTAGAAGCTTGCTTTATTTTCTGTTCACCCACCTTTCTTTGTGACAGACCACCATCTCTATCACAAAGATTGAAGTGAGGTTAGTTTGCTGTTTTGTTTTGTTACATTTAGTTTACTGTTCTATTTTAGTTTACTGTTTATTCATTCACCCACCATCTCTGTCATAAAGATTGAAGTGAGGTTAGTTTGCTGTTTTGTTTTGTTACATTTAGTTTACTGTTCTATTTTAGTTTACTGTTTATTCATTCACCCACCATCTCTGTCACAGAGATTGCTGTGCGGTTAGGATTTACTTTTACAGTCTTCTTTCAAGTTCAGCAATTTAATTTTCTGTTAAAAGCAAGTAATCATACAACTCACCCATCCTGTGTATCCTCTATCCACTTGTCATCTCCCTTTAGGGAATTCAAGCTGGATATGAAAAGCAGGAAAAGTGAGGGCTTAGGTAACTAAAGAACATTTCATTTTCCTGCTACAATCTTCAACACATTTCCAGTCCAAGATCGAATACCAGCACCTCCCATAAGGGACATCGCTTGGTGATCTTGCTGATATCTTAAAATTTACATTTGCATCTTAACCATCAAGATTAAAATTTATTTTAAAACTTACCAACAACAACTTCCAACATCCTGCTCCTCTACTCGGTTATCACCCTCCGGGGTACTCCGAGATACGACCAGGGAAGAGGAAGTCCTACTTTAATAGGCATCCATCTAGAGATTCTTAAGCTGATTAAAAACGGTGACTCGGAAGCTGCAAGGGGTAGCAGGCTGGGTACAGTCTCTAGGCGCTTTGACGTCCTCCTTGTGAGCACCGGGCCATTGGGGATTGACCTGTGAGCTAGGGGTGGGCTTTGCTCCCACCTGTTGAGCGCAACAGCAATCTTTCTTCGGTTTGAGAAGAGCTAGATCGGGGTAGTCACACCACCGGATCCAAAACTTAATCCAAGAAGAACAACATTAATAAAATTTATTAAAATTTACCAAGAGACACTGCAAAACGTCCTACAAACATTGGTCCATTACTATCACCTTGTTGTTCAAGGTTTTACTACAAGCACTTTCACGTTTATTTTACTGCAAGCACTCCAACACTTTACTTTCAGTTTCATTTACTTTCAGCTTTGCAAATTGTTCATATGGTGAATGCTTAACATTTGTTAAAGTGCTTCAAGTAAAACAACTTTAAAGTTTATCTTTCCTTTATTTACTGTTGGTTAATAATTTCCATTTAGAGTTTTCTTCTGCTCTTAACTTGTAAATTTTGTACATTGGTTAATGTTGGTGAATTTAGATCAATTGTATATTGCTTAACATCTTGATCCATTATTTATCTGCTCAAATCATTTTGTTGTACAACACTTAAGCTGTAATTTAATTTTAACTTAGATCTCAGATTCATTTATAAGTTTGTAAAGTTGTAATCCACCTTTAGACTCCATTTGTAATAGGCACTGGTCTTTATTTATCTCAAGGTCTGCTTGTCATCAAAGGAATTCTGTGCACTTGCATGCTGCTTGTCATTCCTTAGATATTCTAAAGTCCTAGCCTTAATTCATAATAAAAGATCCCTTTAATTAATCTTCAATTAATTAATAAACCTGGAACATAGTCTTTCCGTAGGGACTACCCCCCTTGGCTCTGTTGGGATCTTGCCTAAACGGAGGAGCTGTAGACTGTGGTGACAGTGGTCCCCAGCTCTCGCTTGCCCCCAAGGACACACATAGCAGGTTGTGACTTTCCTGCGTCTTAAAGTGTGAATTAGGCGGCAACACGCTGAAAACGGGGTCCAGATGACTGACTTATTACAAACGGAATTTTTCCATTTAATTTATGGAAAAATTAATAAAAAAACTTAGGGAAATAATTAAAAAATTAAAAAATAATTTTTTAACCTGTCCGGTAAAAAAAATTTCGAAATTTTTTTAAAGATCCTAGTGACTTAGGACATGACCAAGCTCTATTCTAACAATGCCTAGTAGGTTTATATACACATAGTTGGGCTCTAATAACCCTCCAAGGCCCATAATTCAAAATCGGGCATTCCAGCTTTGGAGAAATCGGGAGAAAACCTCGTCAATTATACTCGGCTATAGGCAAAGCATAATTGTCAAGGGCAAAAAACTCCCTGGAATACCTTAGTTGAGATTCTACGTCTTAAGAGACCGAACCACTCAAAATACCCTACTAGCACATTTTATTACAAACCCCGCGAGGTCATGGTCAAAATTATTCAAATGAAAAACTGGCTAGCCAATATTGGCTAGACATGAAAACGGATCAACTGATACACTGGAATCAAACATTGGACATGTTTGTCAACCGGAGGCTCCTCCGGTAACCCAACTATGGTACAAAAAAGTTGGTAACATCTGGCTCCAACTGTGGGACAGGGACTTGCTTGATCTATTGATCAAAAAGAGTGCCTGAGAATCCAGGAATCTCTAGTAGCTGCATGTAAACAAAAGTGTCTCAAGCCCATGTCTATGATAAAAAATATGCCATGATGAAATACCAGAAAAATATTTTTTACTTTTTCGAAATAAAGTACATGAAATAAACTTTTCTTTTTAGCATGTATATAAGTGAAAATATAATACAAATGTTGATACACAAAAATACGAAATTTTGATACAATATTCTACATGGATATGGTACATAACATATGTTACGAAAATAAAGTACATAAAAATACAACAAGGATGGGTTTAGAAAAGCCCTAGGATGACCCCTTGGTCATCTTGGAGGTTGTTTCGATAAAAGGGCTTCAAGTGTTGGCCATTCATGGGCAGGTTTAATATTTCTCCATCCATGGTGTTAAGGATAAAAGAATTGGTGCTAGCCGTGTCGCAGATGATAAACGGGCCTTTCCAAAGGCTGTCAAATTTTCCATGCTTCCCAGGCTTCTCCCTTCTCTTATCCCATAAGAGAACAGTATCTCCTATTTGGAAAGCTCTCGGCCTGACTGACTTATCAAAAGTGCCCTTCATGCTTTCTTGATGTCTGAGTGACTGATCAAGGGCAGCGCTTCAGGATTCATCCAACTCTATGATCTGATTGATCCTCTGCTCCATTTCTGACTGCTCCGTGCCATACTCACTCAACATCTTGAATATAGGAATCTGCATGCTGACCGGAAGGGTGGCTGTGAGTCCATACACCAACTCAAAAGGTCACTTCCCAGTTGAGTTCTTCTTAGTGATCCTGTCTACCCACATAGCATACTTAATCTTATTATCCCATGATCTTTTATTATCCCCGACAATTTTCTTAAGGATAGTCATCAAATTTTTATTAGTGGACTCAGCAAGTCCATTGCCCTGAGGATAGTAATTTGATGAATGAGATAAGATAATGCCATATTTAAAACATAAGTAATTCATTTTTTCGGAACTAAAAGCCTTGGCATTATCGATTGTTATTTTTAGGGGAGTTCCGAATTTGGTGATGATTCTTTCTTCGATGAAATCTATAACAACCTTCTCAGTGGCAGTCTTAGTGGGTATAGCCTCTACCCACTTGGTGAAATAATCGGTTGCTGTGAGAATCCAGCAAAAACCGTTGCTAGAGTTATCCTTAAATTTTCCAATAAAATTAAGCCCCCACTGCTGAAAAGGGGCAAGGACGACAACCAGAGTAAGGGGAAAAGTTGCCAACTTCTGCTTCCCAGTGAAAAGTTGACACTCCTGGCAACACTTGATATGCTTGTGAGCATCTGCAAAAATGGTTGGCCAATAGTAACCAGCTCTGAAGATTTTGTGGGCAGTTGTATTTGCTGCATAATGGCCTCCACAAAATCCTGAGTGAAACTCTACTAATATCTTCTTAGACTCGTGTTCGTTGATACACCTAAGTATGATACCATCTGGGTTCCTCCAACCCAGACCCTCTTGGGTAAGGCAATACCTAGCAGTCTTCAGTCTCAAAGCCCTAAGCTTGTGACCCTTGAGGTGATCAGGGCAAGTGAGATGGAGAAGGAAGAATATGACGTCGGAATACCAATGATTATCAAGCTCTTGAAGGGCAGGAGTCATGGTAGGCTGAGGGATATCATTTTCTGCAATCATTTCAATGGCTTCTTCGTTTTTCTGAGTAAGCATTCTAGCAAGGCCTTGTCCTTTGATTAATTTAGTTGGCTTTATTTCAAGGTTATACTCCTGGATCTTAGACACCCATGTACCCCTTATTCCTAAACAATCTTTTTGAGATAGGATATCTTTAACCGCAGTATGCGGAACATATCCAATGACCTTAGAATATCCAATATAAGTCCTGAAATTTTTCAAAGATTTGACCAAGGCATAAGCCTGCTTCTCCATGATGGTGTACTTTAGTTCAGAGTTCTGCAAGGCTTTACTCATGAATGCTATAGGTTGCTCGAACCCTTCAAAGTTCTTTTGGACCAACACACCGGCAATAGTGTCTTCAGAAGCAAAAGAAAAGATCATAAAATCCCTTGCGTAATCTAGGTTGACTAAGACTGGAGACCTAGTAATGGCATTCTTTATAGAATCAAAGGCTTTCCTTCCTTCGCTGGTCCACACAAACTTGGCATTTTTCTTAAGTAGGGCCTGCATAGGTTTCATTAATTAGGCCAAGTTTGGAATGAATCTTCTAATAAAATTTATATGACCATTGAAGGATTAGAGGGCTTTAACATTCTTAGGAAGGGGAATCTTTCTTATGGCCTCTACTCTTTCAGGATCAATTTTGACACTGTCCTTATTGATAATGTGTTCTAAGAGTTTTCCTTCTTCTATGCCTAAAACAGACTAAGCAGGATTCAAAGAAATACCATACTTCCTACATCGCTCAAAAATCTACCTGAGATGACCAACATGGCTGGATCTTTCTTTTGAAAAAACAGTGAGATCATCTTGATAGATTTCAATGATTTTGCCAATCAACTCCTTGAAAGCATAATCCATGGCCCTTTGGAAAGTAGCTCCTGCGTTTAAAAGGCTAAAGGGATTTCTCAAATATTCAAAAGTGCCCCAAGGAGTTGTGAAAGTGGTCTTATGCCTATCTTCCTTTTGAATGACTACCTGATTATAGCCAGAAAAACCATCCAGCATCAACATCATGCTCGATCCAGTGACCCGTTGGAGGAGGGTCTCCATGTTGGGGAGGGGGTAATTGTCCTTCTGACACAATATGCTTAGATTTCTGAAATCTATACATATCCTTATACTCCCGTTCTTCTTTCTAACTACTACCAAGTTGGAACACCACGTTGAATGTCTTGTAGGAGCTATTATTCCTGCTGCTAACATTTTCTCTAACTCCTTTTTAATGATTGGTGCTAACTTAGGATTTATTTGCCTAAGTTTTTGTCTGGAAGGCTTGCCTTTTTGACATTCTGGTTTCAAGGGAATAGTATGTTGAAATACATCTTCCCTATAGGCTTTGAGCTCATCATAAGTAAAGGCAAATACATCCCTATACTCTTTGACCAGATTTATGAGGCTGTTCCTTTCAGTGTTATCGGAACCAGTAAAACCGGTCGGTCTGACCGGTTTACAGGGTTGGCCAGTCCGGTCAGCAAAAAAAAACCACAAAACTGGATTTTTTTCCAAACCGGGTACTGAACCGGCCGAAACCGGTCAAAACCGGCAGGTCTGGACTGGGGACTCACGAAACTCAAATTTTTTTAAAAAAACCAAAAAATAAAACTTTGCTTATGTACTTTGGAGCCTCTTTGTTAATGTACTTTGGTTCAGAACCTCAGAGATGTATTGCACTAGGTGCTATTTTGGATATTTGCACCCATAGTTTCTATATATATGAGAAACTTTGCATATTTCTGTATTAATGGTTTGGATTCATATGTATGCACATGAATATATATGTTTTTTACAAAATATGAATATTTTATGTATTTTTTAGTCAGCTGGTTTTTTACCCAGTTTTTTGCCGATTCCGATCCGGTTCACATTTTCAGCTTTGCCGGTTCGATGACCGGTCCGGTTCCGATAACATCGGTTCCTTTCTTTTTCGAAAGTACCTTTTCCAATTTTTATAATTTTAGGTTTTGTTTCCGTCCCAATGTTGATTTCAATGTAATCCCCCGGTTTCCTCTGCTCAACATTGCTCTTTCTTATGTCATGTTTGTCAAAGATGTTTTCTAAGGCAACTAGACCACGTGGGACAGGATTGTTAAACTGGTCACCTTCTCCATAATATTCTTTGTTTTCTTCCTGATCATTTACTTTAAAGTTTAGGAATTCATCGACATTATGAATGAATCTCAAAATTTGCTCATCATTTTTGAAGACCTGCCAATGTTCAACATTATCAGGAACAGAAGGTCTGAAGTTAATCTTTAAAGGACAATCCCCCTCTAACATCTCATCCAATGGCTGAAGAGTTGACGCTGAAACTGCAAGCTTATCGGAGGCACTATTCTGATCACTAGGGACTGCTTCTATGTTAAGGGAATCAAAGAATTCCATTGTATCCCAGATTGCATTTCTATATTTTTTAAGTCTTTGACACTTACATGCAAACTGACCCTTAACTTGTTGGACAATTAAGTCAGAGTCCCCTTTAATATTAAGCAACTTGATCCCCATGTCCTTGGCAATCTCAAGGCCCAGTAGAAGTGCCTCATATTCCGCCACATTGTTAGTTGCTTCAAATTCCAATCTGAAAGCAAAGTTGAAAACCTTACCCTCTAGCGAAATAATGACAACACCAGCCCCCTTGCCCGTTCTAGAGTAAGCACCATCAAAATTCATTCTCCACAATTCACTAAGTTTTTCAATCTTTATCTCTTCTTGGAAGGGTTCCAAGAAGGTGGAGTTGATTTGATAGGTCCCATTTTCATCAGTGTGGTAAGCATACTCATTCAATGGTCTCTGAGGGTTTTCAACATGGTGTCTTTTTTCCTTTTCAGAATACAACTTAACAAGTGAAAACTCCGATGCTGGTACAGTGGCATAGCTCCAATCCATCTAGATTGATCCTCCCAAAGTGGCACCCCATTTCCTAGAAAGCAACATCCCCCATTTGTTCGAAACATCAATAACAAGGATGTCCATGGTGATCTGGATATCTGGATACTTAGCCAATCTAACTAACTGGTTCTCAATCATCCCTTCAACTTTAACCAGTCTAGAGTCCATAGCACATACATTCTGGTATGGCCTTGTAGTTCTTAAGTCAAGCTGCTGCATGACTTTTTTGGTCATGATGCTGGAACTAGATCCCGAGTCTAACATACAATTGTGTAAAAGATCACCCATCATCCATGATACGTAAAAAGGGGGATGATCTTCTTTTCTTGGGTCCCTAGCATGTAGAACTATAGGTGGATCGGCAAAGACATTATTTGAAGTTCACTCCACGGTATCAGAAAAAGTGACATTTTTAGGGGTAAGGGGCTTTACAAGATTTGAAGGACTTTCTTCAGTTTGAGGATCAACATTACTTGGAGGGTCTAGGATTTTCAAAAGTCTCTCTCTTTGGCCAGGGATTTTACATAATTCAAGGATTGGAACAGGGACTTTTGTATTTGCTAGCCAATTTTCTAAGTCAAAACTTAAATCAACAATTTCTTTAGTTTCTACTTCTTTGGGAGGATTAGGAGCTGTTACCTTAGGAATATTCTGTGTAGAAGACCCCTTTCTTTGATGAGTTATTCCCTTGAAGTTTTGAGTGTTGTTGATCTACTCGGCTAAAGGCATCTCACCATAGTACTAAGTTAAGTTGTCAACTTTCTTTTCATAACGATTGGCCTGTGGCCAATTTCCTATGGGGATGCTAGGGATGTCATCTATGTTGTTGATAAAATCAGGCTCGCTTGTTGACGTATTCAGACCACAACCTTCAGGTTGACCATGCTCCTGAACATAGCACACATAGTGGCAGCCAGATTCCTCATGGAAATCTCTGCATGCTCTACAAAATGGTTTATACTGCTCAACCATGTTAGCGGCCTCTAGCTGATGAGGAGGCCTCTGCTCATGGTTGGGAGGCTTTCTTTGCCAAGTTGGTTTGGCAGGAAAAGTTCTAGGAGCAGGCTGAGTTTGAGTTATTTCCATCGTTATCACCCTATTTTGAATCTCCTTCAACTCCGCTAAGTGTTTCTATTCCGCTTCCTCCATATTTTTCTTCATCTCCCTTTTCATTTCAATCATTTGTTTTTCATAGGCATCCTTCATAGCTGATAAAGGATCCTTGTCTTTAGGTTCATTAATTTTCAAAGGAGTTGAAGATCTTGAATAACCCTGGAGGTTAGATTCACCAGATGATTGCATGTTCAGATCAATTTTAATTTCCATTTCCTGAGCTTGGAGCATATTAGCAGGCTCCTTGTCTCTGATATGGTATTGCATTTTGCCACTAAATACCTCAATGTAATAGACAAGAAAGGTTGGTGCAGTTGGGGCATAATCAGTAGGGATGGCTTTTGACAATTCAATGAACCTAGTATTGAACTCGTCCATCGTTTTCGTATCCTTCTTTTTTATGTTGGTCAAGGACGCAAGTTGATGCCGAGGTTCTTTCTTTTCACCGAACTTGTTGGTGAAAGAGGTTTTGAAAGCAGCTAGAGTGTCAAAAGCATTATCTGGTAAATTGTTATACCAGTCGCTGGCCTTTCCATCCAAAGATAGAGCAAATAACTTCATGTATATGTCATCATGTTAGCTAACCAGATCACTGACATAAGCGCTAATGCATCTAGAAAAGTTCCTGAGGTGCATGGCAGAGGTAGTGGCATCAGTGTCGGTATACATCGGGAGCTTCTCGACAGCTTTGTCTAGAAGATGGTGGGGTTGACCTGCTATCTGAGAAAAGTCAAGCTGAGTAAAATACTCACCCATTATGTCGAAAACAGAGGTATTAGTGTTTTCTGGAAATAAAAGGTGGATATCTGAAACAGACTCAGATCCAAGTTCTGCAAGGACCCTACGAGAAGCTAGTTTGTTCAATCTCCTCCTATAGACTTTTTCAGGGTCAGGGATGAAATCGAACAAACCTTCAGAGTTTCTTCTAGTAGAATACCTTGAGGTGTTGACTAACAGTGGAGTCGCCAGGTGGACTTAAGTCTAATTTCGGAGAGTGATTGGACTAAAAATCTACCAAAAAGGCAAAAAATGTAAAAAACTAAAAGAAACAAAGGTTGTCCAAGAACAAAAAGATTTGTCCCCGACAACACCGCCAAAAGATGTTGTCCGCCGATTGCACACCAGCAGCAGAAATCTAATGAAAGTTGTCTCCTCACTTAGGAAAGTGGGAGAGGTGTGACCTTGGGGGCAAGCACAGAGCTAGGTACTGTCACCTACTCCTAGCTCCTTCGTTTAGGCTAACTCCTAACGAAGCCAAGGGGGGTAGGCCCTACAAAAGAGTTTCTATCGCTCTTAAGTTGTTAAAGTGTTCTTAAAGGTTGCGCATGCAGATGATTGTTGTTTAGAAGTTATTATGATTTGAAGATGTTTACTTATTATGAAGATGACAAAAATCAAAAGCAATCCACGTTGCTAACAAGAGATTAAAGATAAGTAAAAACTCCAGACTTTTAATTAAGCATTCAGATATAGAAATTATAATGAACCACAGACAATTGATCAATATAAGATAATTATGCCAATTTAATCAAAGACCAGTTCCTTATGGAGTCAATGATACTGAAATGCGCAAATAAAACAATAAGTCTAGGAATCCAACTAGTGAGTATAAGATTGAGCAAATGCTCTTGGTAGTTTTTAAGAATTTTATATGCTCTTGATTTAGGTGTCAACGAAGGTTTGTCAAAAGCCGGGGGAATAATCTAAGTTCCCTCCGTTGAAAACATGTCGGGCCCGCCCAGTATCCCAGGTTGGTATCGCGAAGATTGACCAGCTAACTGAGAAGCTTAGACAGCAGGATTCTGGCGCCTCTACTAGGAAGTACTTTGGAAGATTCCCTACAACGCCGGTGCGTTGGTTACGGGGTGTTAAGTTTTATTAAGTTACTGTTGCAGGGTTAAAGATCCAGTGCCGTTTCTGGGTATTCCGGTCTGAAATCGGTCAGAGCATACTCCTACAAGGAGGGGGGGAAGTTAATTAATTAAAGGGGTGTGTGTTGCAAGTTTTATTAAATTAATTAATTAGGACTCTCCGACAAAGAGCGCTCTTGACCTTGTCTTATGACAAAGGTTCAAGAGACTTAGCTAATCTAAATGCCTAATGCAAGGATGTGCAAATCTATGATGCTCTCCGATAGAGAGTGCTCTTGACTTGTGTTACCGCAAGTTCAAGAGTCTTACATAGTTTGTTAAGCTTGAAAAGAAATGACACATAAACAATCTAACTACCCAAGAGTCTCTTTCAGGCTTTTTAGGGCCCTAATCGGGAAAGCAAGGGGGTAAATATACAAAAAACGGAAATTATACAATGCTTAAATAAATAATCAAATAAAATATTTTTCTTCATTTTTCATGTATGATAAACTAATTGGCAAATAAACTATCAAGTTAAAAAGGAAAACTTCTAAAGATTATAAACTACTCTATCCTACTTTTAGCAAAACATGAATCAAAGCATGAAAATGGGAGACGATACAAGCTTCTTCCAAATGGGTGAAGAGGGGTGTGGGAGCCGTAATCCCACTTGCTTGTTATTAATTTGGTTACAATGCTTTCCTTTCTGTTACTCTTTTTGCTTCCTTTTCTTTGATCCTGAAAGGTCTTTGGAGCAATCTGTAGAAGGGGAAAAGAAAAAAAGGGAATTTATAGTTTTTTAGGGCTTGCTTTTTCAAAATTTTGCCAGCATTTCCGCTGTACCTGTCACAAAACTAAAAAATCAGCAAGCATGTATTGTTAGAATATGGTAGGAAAGACAATGCACAAAAAAAATTTGAAAAATTTTATACTTAGAATTTTTTTTTGGATTTTACATGCAAAGCATAAAACTTTTCCCTAGATTTAAAAAGGTAAAGTAGATCTAGCAAAGGCCCTAAAAACAGATCTGAAATAACAGAGATTTGAAACTTAGATCTATTTTATGAGCAAGTACAAAATTTAAAGAAGAAAGGTAGAGAAGTAGAAGTTTGAAGATGGAGCTTTGGAGTAAGATCTCCTTATGTTTTTCCTCTTGGACAAAACCCAACTTTGTAGATCCTGAAAGACAACAGTGTTAGAAAAGTTCTTATGATGATGGAGATGACATTGATGCAACTGAGCTCGCACCCTTCTCCAAAAGGCAAGATCTGCTAAGACAATCAAACTCGAAACCCGGTGAGATCAAACAAAATAACTAGTATGCTATGAATATTAAACCATGATCAATACTTCATATAACTGAATACTTGTACTCATCTAGGTTAAGATGAACTTTGCATAATAATCCAAATTGACAGCTGCAAATGGAAAATCTTATGTTCTAACAATAGACTTCTAAAGCTAGTTATTTGATTCACCATACGAGTAACAAATTTAAAACAAGGAAAGAAATCACTTCATAAGATAGACATCCACCAATGAAGAAACAATCCCATAGACCTCCAAAGTCGAAAAGCTTTATTCAATAAAATAATGATTACAATTTTTGCAGAGTTTCTATGCCCAAAAGTCCATCTGAATAGAGTTAAAGAAGCCTCTATTTATACAATGAAGAAGAACCCAAAACCTGTAATATCCCAAATCCCGATATTTTCTATTTCTAAGCAAATATGCTGATACAACTGGGCATGCAAACTGCCATGCAAAAATCCCTATTTTATAGCAAAAACTAGGGTTAGGATTTGTGAGATAGAATGAACACTTACCACTGATACGCCGACTAGACTGCTCCTGATAGAGTATGCAAGCATCGAGAACTGAATCGGAGATGGATAGATATCTTTTGTTTTCGGTGAAACCCCCAACAGCAAGAACCCAAGTCAGAAAAGGGTGACGCTTGTAGTGAAGGAGGTGTCCGATGACGCTGCCGATTTGCAGGACTGATAGCCTTCCCATGCCGGAGAGAATGCCTGGTACATGCGGAGTTTCTGAGGTCTCTAGGCAGGATAGCGACTTGCTCCAGAGAGGCAGCTGCTCACACCCCCTAGGTCCCGAATTAGCTGAAAACTGCTCCGGATGAGCACGGACGGATATGATAATCACCGGGTACTGGAGTATGATGCTGATGATGAGACTGGTGCCTGAGTTTCAGAGTAAAGCTGAGATCTGAAGGCCCGGCGACTGATTAGGGCTTTCCGGCTGAAACCCCCACCCCCCCCTTTACGGCTACACCCTTGTCCCTGCAATGATCTATATCGTATACTGGATAACTATGAATGAATGTAAGAACATATGGTGAACCTGTATGGCTTACCCTGAATGAGACTAGGGCAGATGTTTCATTGCCGAAATCCCGCTAGCTGAAGACTCTGTCTCCAACCCCAACTGCTCTGCTGCTATCCAAGAGCTCCCAAAATAATAATCATCAAAAGTGAAGTCTCCTTTCGCTTTATCCTCCTTTTATAACTTTCAACTGCGAAAACCCTAATCTTTGACCTAATTAGGTCACTTTATTTTTTAATTTGCAGTTGACTTGCATGCATGCGGATGGAGACTTAATGAGTGCATGCATCATTAAATAATGCTTGGATGGCATGCACGAAGGTGGCCTTTGGCCTCGGTAGCCCTTCTTGACTTAATGATGATGCCCTAGATCTTCTATGGATGGCATCAGTCCTTAGCTGATTCCCTAGCTGTCAGTAACCGCTTGAACCCACAGGAATCACATAGGTTAGCAGTTTTGGGCCTCAAGGCCTAATCGGAAGAGGACATTACAGTCCTCCCCGCTAGAGATTGTTTGTCCTCAAGCAACTTCAAACTAGGATGCTGCAATACCTGTTCACCTTCCCAGGTGGCATCCTCTGGCGGTAGTTCTTTCCAATGAACCAAGTATTCTCTGATTACCCTGTTCCTGAGTTTCCTTTCTCTAGTCTGTATGATTCGTTCGGGAATCAGTATCAACAGTCCTTCATCATCTAAAAGAGGCAATTCTGTAGATGGAGCAATGTGTTGCCCAAGGGTCTTCTTCAGATTAGATACATGGGAACACATTGTGAATTTTGCTTTCCTGTGGAAGTTCTAGTTCATATGCCACCTCTCCCACCTTCCTGATTATTCTGTATGGTCCATAGAAGCGGGGTTTTAACTTCTCTGCTCCTTTCTTCTTTAGTGAGGACTGTCTGTAAGGCTGGAGCCTTAAGTATACTAAATCCCCTACCTCAAAGCTCCGCTCAATCCTGTGTTTGTCGGCATACAACTTATGTTGATTCTGGGCTGTTTGTAAATTCTCCTTCAATACTTTTAGAATGTCCTGACTATCCTGTATCCAACCCTTAGCCTTAGGAGCCCTACTATCTCCAAATGCCAAATCTGCATAGTCGAAGGCCTCGTAACCATATAATGCCTTAAGGAGTCATCGTAATAGACATGTGATAGGTAGTATTGTAGCAATACTCCCCTAGGTGTAGCCATTTGATCCAGGTTCGCTGCTGCCCTACTACATAGTTTCTTAAATATCCTTCGATCCACTTGTTGACTATTTCCGTTTGCCCGTCACTCTGGGGATGATAACTCGTACTAGTAGCCAGTTCGGTCCCCACCAATCTGAACAGTTCCTGCCAGAAGGCACCTGTGAATCTGCTATCCCGATCACTGACAATGGTCTTAGGTAACCCGTGTAACCTGAAGACCTCCCTGAAGAATAACTCAGCTACTTGAGCTGCCGAGTAGTTTGATGATATCGAGAAGAAATGTGCAAACTTGGTCAGCCTGTCAACTACTACACATAAACAATCTCACCCTTGGACCTTGGGCAAGCCTGAAATAAAGTCCATGGAGATGCTTTCACACTTCTGTTCTGGAATCGGTAGTGGCTGGAGTAACCCTGCTGGATGGGTGTTCTCAATCTTGTTCTGCTGACAGATGCTACATTCCCAGACATGCTACATAATTCCCCCCTTGAGGCCCTTCCATGAGAACCTCTCTCTGATCTGCCTGTAGGTCTTTAAGAAACCTTGATGCCCTGATAAAGGAGAATCATGGGCTGCCTGAATGATCTTTTTCCTCAATGTGGATTCTGGAACAAGGTATATCCTGTTTTTGTAATAGATGATGTCATCAACAATCCTGTACTTGTCATCCTGAATTTGCCCGTCCAATAATTTGCAAGCGAATTTATTTTTGGAGTATTCTACTAAGAGAAGTGCCCTCCAATCTGTGGATATACTACTGAGAGATAATGGGGCGGGACGCCTGGATAATGCATCAGCTACTACATTATTCTTACCTTTTACATACTCGATCTCGAAATCGTAGGCTTGTACTTTGCTGACCCATTTCTGTTGTCGCTCATTCAGTTCCTTCTGCTCCAGGAAATACTTGAAGCTGTTATGATCGGTTTTGATTTTGAACTTACTGCCCACCAGGTACTGTCTGAATTTTGTGAGAGCATGCAAGATGGCTAGCATCTCTTTGTCATATATGGAGTAATGGCGCTCGTAGTTCTCAGTTTACGGCTCTCAAATGCAATAGGGTGATGATTTTGCATCAATACTGCTCCTAACCCTTCCCTTGAGGCATCACATTCTACTACAAAGAGTTGTGAGAAGTCTGGTAATGCTAGAACTGGACAAGAACTCATAATAACCTTCATCTCCTCGAAAGTTTTATGTGCTAAGTCTGTCCAAGTGAACGCCCCCTTCTTGGTGAGATCTGTGAGGGGTGATACAAATTGCGAGAATCCCTTAACGTACCGTCGGTAATAAGTGCACAGACCTAAGAAACCTCTCAATTCTGTAACTGTTTTTGGCGCGGGCCAATCTCTGATAGCTCGGATTTTCTCCATATCAACCTGTACTCCTTCTGCATTGATTATGTGTCCTAAGTACAGCATTTCCTTCATGCCAAACTCACACTTGGACATTTTCGCATAAAGCGAATGTTCTTCTAAAATACTCAATACTTCGTCCAGGTGTTTCAGATGCTCTTCCCATGTTTTGCTATAAATCAGGATGTCATCAAAGAATACGAGTAAAAACTTACGTAGCTGTGCTTTGAAGGTGTGGTTCATGCATGACTTAAAAGTGGCTGGAGCATTGGTAAGTCCAAAGGACATGACCAAAAACTCATAGTGACCATAGTAACAGCGAAAGGCTGTTTTGGAGATGTCCTGGTCCCGTACCCTGATCTGATGGTATCCCGAGCGAAGATCGATCTTGGAGAAGTATTGAGCTCCCTGAAGCTCATCCATGAGTTCGTCAATTCTGGGAATGGGATACATGTTCTTAATGGTCTTTTTGTTGAGTGCTCGATAATCGATGCACATTCGCAGTGTACCATCCTTCTTTTTGACCAGTACTACTGAGGATGCGAAGGGGCTAGAACTGGGCCAAATATATCCAAGCTCCAGTAATTCTTTGATTGTTTTCTCAATCTCATCCTTGTATCTTTTGGGATGCCTGTAAGGAGTGGTGATGACTGCTTGTGTCCCCTCCTCTAGCTCGATGATGTGTTCAAAACCTCGGTCTAGTGGTCTACCTGATGGAAGGTCCCGAAAAACCTTTTCATGTTTCTGTAGCAAGGTTTGAATGCCACTGGGGTGTTGTGTGCTGGTCTCTGGGGGTTTCCTGAAGGTGACCAAACATTCTGCAGCCCATTCTATATCATCCTGTTGGAGTACTACCTCCATTCTCTGTGACGAGACCGGTTTTGGGGGATAAGTGTTCATGCCCCTCAAAACTACCCGTTTGCCATCTGGCCCCTGGAATTCCATTTCCATTGCCCTATAGTCTGTAGTGTATTTCCCTATAGAATAAAGCCACTGAACACCCAGTACCACATGAGTATCCACTACATCCACTACATAGAAATAATCTGTCATCTGATAGTTACCTAAGGTGACATTCAATTTTGGGATCCAGTAGTTGCACTCCATGCTGGAGTTCTCGGCTACTGCTACAGTGAATCCTTCGAACTTCTCGATTTGAATACCTCTCTTGGCAACCCAAGCGGAGTCAATGAAATTGTGGGTCGCTCCCCCATCAATTAGTACTCCTACTCTGTGACCCTGTACTACTCCCCTAACCCTGAGAGTATGGAATCTTGGTACTCCAGATAATGTAGCAATGACTCCCTCTGGTGTATCACCCTGGTGTGATTCCTCCTCAGCTGCCCGTAGTTCTTCTGTGGCTTCCTGCTCATAGTCGTCCTCATCACTGTCTGAATATACCTCAATGTAGTGAGCCTTCGCCTTCCCTGCACACCTGTGTCCTGGTACCCATGGTTCCTGACAAGTGAAGCATAGTTTCTTCCTTCTCAAATCTTTCCTAGTGTCCTCGTCTAACCAGGTTTTCTTGGGCATATCCTACTGGAAAGGTTTCCTGTCCTTGTCCCTAACAGGAAAATTGGTTTTTAGTGGGAGTTTGTTTTTGGGGACTGAATCCTAAAGATCTCTTGTTCTTTTAATGGCATCCTACAGAGTAAGGGGTTTGTAGGCTTTCACCCATCCCCGTAGTGGCTCTGTGAGGGCCTCAGTGAATAACATAATCAATCTGCTCTCTGACACATCTGTTACCATGACGGCTATCCTCTGAAATTCTGAAATGAAAGCTTCTGCACTACCGGTCTGTTTGAGTTGAGCCAACTCCCTGAAATGTATCTCTGGATCCTTCCTGTCAAATCTCTCTATGAGCTTCTGAGTGAACTCACCGTAGGAATGTATGGTGTTGTGACCCAATGTCACCAATCTGTGGTACCACCACTCGTGAGCTTCTCCGTCCAGGTGAAGTGTAGCCAATTTAATGGCATCTGTCTCTATCATGGGGTTGAGTTGGAAATAGGTATCCAACTTTTGAACCCATATCCTCGCTGATCCTCCGCGAGTCCCATCAAAGTTTGGGATGGTCAACCTGCCCAAGGTCTTCTGCAACTCATAGTTGTGATTGAAACCCTTGTTGAAATTCTTGGGCCTGTTCCTACTCTTCATGTTGCAGAAATCTGAAAAAGACATGGCAGCGTGAAACTCATCCCCTAAGTCTCTATACTCCTGTAAATAAGCCCCAAAAGGCTCGCTAGGTTCTACCTGCATGACCGGGCCCCCTACTGTATCTGCCAAGAAGTGAGGCATGGTAGGCCTGATAGAAGGTCTGCTGTATATGTGCGGAGTATTCTGAATGTTAGTGTACGCTATCTTTCCACTGCTGCTTATAGATCCCCGATCTACCGGTGAGGGAGGTGTACTGTTGATACCTGTTTCCGGTTTCGCTGATAATCTGTTGATTGCATTGAGTACATCTTTTTGTCCTTTGGCTAAGTCTTGCAATGCCGAGACCAAGCTGCGAAACTCCATTTGATCCTCTTCTTCTCCCATTCATTTTCCCCTATCCGAGTGTATACCTGTTTCTTCCATATCTGAATTGGTATCTTCTAGTTGGATATCCTCAAACTCCCCCGTGTATCTACTCTTCCTCCTCCTATAGGTTACAAAAGGGTCTCCTTCTGTATTCATCTAAGTTTCATTTCTTAAGCCCACAGTTGGCCAAGAAGATAGCTCTGATACCATTTTAATATCCCAAATCCTGATATTTTCTATTTCTAAGCAAATATGCTGATACAACTGGGCATGCAAACTGCCATGCAAAAATCCCTATTTTATAGCAAAAATTAGGGTTAGGGTTTGTGAGATAGAATGAACACTTACCACTGATACGCCGACTAGACTGCTCCTGATAGAGTATGCAAGCATCAAAAACTGAATCGGAGATGGACAGATATCTTATGTTTTCGGTGAAACCCCCAGCAGTAAGAACCCAAGTCAGAAAAGGGTGATGCTTTCAGTGAAGGAGGTGTCCGATGATGCTGCCGATTTGCAGGACTGATAGCCTTCCCGTGCCGGAGAGAATGGCTGGTACATGCGAAGTTTTTGAGGTCTCTAGGCAGGATAGCGACTTGCTCCAGAGAGGCAGCTGCTCACGCCCCCTGGGTCCCGAATTAGCTGGAAACTGCTCTGGATGAGCATGGACGGATCTGATAATCACCGAGTACCGGAGTATGATGCTGATGATGAGAATGGTGCCTGAGTTTCGGAGTAAAGCTGAGATCTGAAGGCCCGGCGACTGATTAGGGCTTTTCGGCTGAAACCCCCCCCCCCCCCCCTTTACAGCTGCACCCTTGTCCCTGCAATGATCTATACCGTATACTGGATAACTATGAATGAATGTAAGAACAAATGGTGAACCTGTATGGCTTACCCTGAATGAGACTAGGGCAGATGTTTCACTGCCGAAATCCCGCTAGCTGAAGACTCCGTCTCCAACCCCAACTGCTGTGCTACTATCCAAGAACTCCCAAGATAATAATCATCAAAAGTGAAGTCTCATTTCGCTTTATCCTCCTTTTATAACTTTCAACTGCGAAAACCCTAATCTTTGACCTAATTAGGTCACTTTATCTTCTAATTTGCAGTTGACTTGCATGCATGCGGATGGAAACTTAATGAGTGCATGCATCATTAAATAATGCTTGGATGGCATGCACGAAGGTGGCCTTTGGCCCCGGTGGCCCTTCTTGACCTAATGATGATGCCCTAGATCTTCTATGGATGGCATCAGTCCTTAGCTGATTCCCTAGCTGTCAGTAACCGCTCAAACCCACAGGAATCACATAGGTTAGCGGTTTTGGGCCTCAAGGCCTAATCGAAAGAGGACATTACAAAACCCTAAAACCAGAAAACCAGACGTAACTGAACCGGCCACCACTGAAAGACCAGACCTGGAGAAGATGAGCTGGGAGTGAGGGGAGGCCTCCACCTAGGCAAGGCGCCCCCACTCCAACCCTAAGCGCTGAAAACAAGCCACTACAAAGCCCACACGTGTGGATGACGCCCTCATGATGAAGAGGGGCGTGAATGATGAAGAGGGGCGTGAGCTTGGTAGGTGAAGGCACCTCTCAGGTATGGAGGAGCCATTGCTAGGTCTGGAGGAACCTACTGTTGTCAGATCATAATGTTATCACCAGTTCCTGCCTCGATCAAATCATCAAACCAATGAGTGCTCTCCATCTCATCAAATTCAAGAGTTTAGCTGGAGATGACAAATCCTTTAACTGAATATAACTTTATTGCTTACTGAATGCTGACTGAAGCTGAGTTATGATAACTCCAATCATCATAAATGCCCATTGAGATGTCAGTTAGCTTTTTATTTCACTTAATTTGGATTAATTTGGAGAGTTTTGGATTTTCTCCAAAATAATTATTTTTTAACAAAAAGTCCATTTTTTCCCCAAAAATGACTTTTTTGAGAAAATGTGCATTATGTGTCCGATTGATGATCTGAAAGTTGGATCTGACTGGCTGGCCGATCAAGAATGATTTTTGGCTGTAGGTTAGAGCCTTCAATCACTGAAAACGGGGTCTGGATGACTAACTTATTACAAAGGAGATTTTTCCATTTAATTTATGGAAAAAATTAATCAAAAAACTTAGGGAAATAATTAAAAAATTAAAAAATAATTTTTTAACCCGTCCGGTAAAATTTTTTCGAAAAGTTTTTAAAGATCCTAATGACTTGGGGACATGACCATGCTCTATTCTAACAATGTCTAGTAGGTTTGTATATACATAGTTGGGCTCTAATAACCCCCCAAGGCCCAGAATTCAAAATCGGGCATTCCAGCTTTGGAGGAAGCGGGAGAAAACCTCGTCAGTTATACTTGGCAATAAGCAAAGCATAATTGTCAAGGGCAAAAAACTCCCTGGAATACCTTAGTTGATATTCTACGTCTTAGGAGACCGAACCACTCAAAATACCCTACTATCACATTTTATTACAAACCTCGCGGGGCCATGGTCAAAATTATTCAAATGAAAAACTGGCTAGCCAATATTGGCTAGACATAAAGACGGATCAATTGATACACTGGAATCAAACTTTGGACATGTTTGTCAACCGGCGGCTCCTCAGGTAACCCAACTATGGTACAAAAAAGTTGGTAACAAGGTGAATGTAACTCTGCAAAGGAACTTTGGGACAATATAAAAGACCTCTACTCAATTGAGCAAAGAGCAGAAGGAAGACTTGCTATTATCGAGGATGTTAGTGAGGATGAAAAGATAAGTGAAGATGAAGAAAATTTGTTTATAGGCATAGCAAACTCAGATGAGGAATTAGAAGTGGACATAGAAACCCAATACATGGCTGCTGTAGATGAAATTGAAAAATGTAGAAAAAAGAAAAATTGTCAAAATGTCAAGAAGAGAAGAAGTCAAAAGAAGAGGAAGTCAAAACCCTCCAAGAAGAGCTACGCAATTTAAGACAACAAGTGTTGGCTAGTATGGAAGAGGTCAAGAGCTTAAAACAAGAAGTTGTTGAATGCAAGGAAGAAGTAAAGAAGCTAAAAGATTAGCTGACTGTTAGTGAGAAGTTCAAAGAAAGTACTGAAGCTCTTAATAAAGTCCTCAACTTACAAAGAATCCCAGGGATAAAACAGGTCTTAGATGTAATCATAAAGGATCAAGCTCCATCATTCATGAAAATGTTGAAAATATTAAATGTCAACATGATGCCTCCAAAGATACACCTAGGCAGCAGAAGAATCACAAGGAAATGAAATCCAGTTACCATAATTCTGCTCATCCTCCCAAGATGAAAAAATTCAGAAGACATGCAAAAGAAAAGAGTCATTACAAGCAGAAAAACCAAAGATTCCCCAAACATACTGTTGCAGCTGCAACAATTTCCCAAAATTCCAAAAATTTTAGGACCCTCCTTTTGCTTGAATTAGCTTGATTTTCTCCTTTGATTTGGAATGATTGAATCGATTTACCACTTGTTTGGTTTCTCCCTCCACCACTTGAAGTAATCTACTGTATGATCAAGCTTGATTTGCTGCCTTTGAATGCATATGGAGCATGCCTGAATCGGAAGTTATCTGGTTAATACCCCGCCGTTGCGGATAGATCTTTCGTTTGGTCTTCCGCCGTGGCAGACGGATCTTTGGTTTTGCCTTTGATTTTCTTTCCGATCCATGGTTTTCTCATCGGCCAATCTTTTGGTTTTAGTCGGAACTTTTTATTGTTTCTTTCTCCGGCGTTGCGGAAGGTGTTTGCTTTTAGCTTCCGCCGTTGCGGGGATGGATAGCCGATATTGACTTTAACTTCTCTTCAGATTTGTTTGTTTTGCCTCGGCTGTGTTCGAGTTTTACATCGGAGCTCTTATTGCTATCTCTTCCGCCGTTGCGGATGGAAGATCACCTTTTCTCCCGATCATGGCTTAAAGTCTCGACCCCGTTTGTGTGTTTTCATCAACCCCGTAAGTCTCGGGCTTCCGCCGTTGTGACTGCGAAAGCTGTTTCGTTTCCGCCGTTGCGGCTGCCAATGTCATTTACCTTCCGATGCTTAGCCGTTTGTTTTCCAACTTAGACCCTACGTTGTGGACGGTTTTATGTTTTGGCCTGCCGCCGTTGCGGAAGAATATACGCTTTCAACCTCCGATTCAAAATGTCTCCGACGTCCGATTTTTTACTTTTCCCCGCCATACATGTCACCGCGGATGACTTAGCGCTTTGGCCATCCGCCGTTGCGGGAGGAAGTTGGCTTTCGGCTTCCGACCCAAAAGTGGTCCGCCATCCGACTCGTTACCCGCCACGTGAGTTCAACCATATATATATGAGGTCGGGGGCACGATTGGATTATTCTATTGTATTGCTCTGTCGCTATCAATTGCTGTCGCTCGCTCGCCCGGTCCCCCGTGTTCGGTACACGCAGTCCAGTTGTCTTCACCATAAGCTCGACAGGCTTCTCCACGCCGGTTACGCTACAGTGCCAGGTAGGCTCGTACTGACCTTTTCCCGTTCCGTTTGAGTTTGTGATGGGGTTTTTCCACGGTTAGGTTTGGTTATGGTCGTTTTCTTCACCTCGTCAAATACCCGCATATATAGATAGGAGGGGGGTCACATTATGATTGCTAGCGCGGGCGTTTTGCTCACCGAGAAGTATTTGCTCGAGGCCGTCTGTTGGCAACCTTGCGCATAGTAGGAAGGGGCTTGGTGCAGACAGCCGTTACGCCGTCTGCACCAAGCTACCCTGTGGGGTAGTGGTTTTACAGGGGAGGGTTGGTGGCTTTCATGTGGCATCCGGTGGTCTTCCCCCTTTTGTGTTGCGGTTCTCATGTTACACGCATCCTCGAACAGCTGTTTTGTCGCGCCATTCTGCGCACAATCGTCTGAAACCCTAGCCGGTTGAAAGGGGTAGGCTGCAGTTTTAGTCTGTTGACCTTGAGCGCGTGAGCATAGTCTGTTAAAATACCATTGAAATCTTTTGTGATTTCATCCATTTGCCCGCACAGTGCAACGATAATGGCGTGCGCAGAAAGCCGAATTGTGTGGCCCATTAATGTAGATTTCCTTTCCGTCTTAAATGTGGTTGATAGAGAGGCTTAATGTCATACAGCAGTGGTAGATTGCTCATTTTTACTGTATATGACTTGTTTTGCATCATGATAGACACAGACTAAGTCACTGAACATTGCACATTGGGTTTCAATAGTTTTAGTAGTTAAGCCATTCCAGTTTATACATGCATATATTTACTTCATTGACTGGTTGTCATCTTATTAAACATAGAAGAAATGAAACACTACCCATTGATGTCTACAAGTTTGTCACCCAGCCAACATGGCTTAATGTTACAATTTTGTGGTAGGAAGAACTCACAATGTCCAAGAGACAAAGGAAGAAGGCCCCTGCAATCGAAGAAGAACCAAAAGTAGAAATGGTAACTAAGACAGAATATATATATGAGGACACGAAGTGCATTGCTGACATTGAACCTGAATATCAGTGGGGTGAAATATATCGACTGATCACCCGCAGAGAGGTTCCTGATATAGGATTGGAGGAAGAGTCTATATATGCTAACATTGAAAGGTCTGCACTGATGAAAGTAGCCACCAGACCAGAGCTGTTCCCCTGCTCTGAAGTAATTGGGTGGATTCTGCCTCAGGCAGATGTCACAACTATGATTTTGGAAGATGTTAACAAACAGGGCTATGCTGCATACAGCCCTGGATATGTAGCATTGGCCTACCACCTGCCAGAGGCCCAAATCTTCTTATCTGATGACTGGTTAAACAGCATTAGGATGGACTTGATAGAAACCATGAAAAGAATGATGTTGATTGGAAAACATTTCAGGACCAAAATAACAGGAGAATATGATACTGCAAGTTTAAGAGCTCCATACAGATTCATAGCCTTGATGCTCAACAGAATATTTGGAAGAGCTCATGGTAGGCTTTTCAAACTAGAATGGGTACCTATCATTTTTTATGTTGCAACCCAGGGGACAATTTTCAACTGGGCCAACCTTGTCTCAAACAGTCTCTCTGCTTGCTTGGCCTCAGCCTTGGGGGGAGAGTCCCAAAAAAGGTCCGAATTTTATATGAGTTCAATACTTATAGACTGTATATTATGCAACCAGCCTTTCCCTGGTCTCAGGTGCATCTGGGACAGGGAAAGAATGCCTGTCTATGCTGCTTACAAACCATTGTGGGCACATAAATATCATAGTCATTACAGGGAAATCTGGGAACACTTCCTTATGCCTCTATACACACTCATTTTCCTGAAGGAGTGTGACTGTATGTCGGAGGAGGCCATGCAAGTGATAGAAGAATACGCGGATTACTACTTGACTGAAAATGGCATGTACTTCAGGATGTTTGGAGGTTCGAGAGCACCTTCCCTGCTGCCCAAATACGCAACTGATTATATTATCCACAAGGAGGCAGTCAGACAAGTGTTCATAGATGGAATAGGCAGTTTTCTGTTCGAACATAAGAAGACTGCCTACCCTCCTTTGCCCTTCAAGCTAGGAAGCTACAGATTCACCAGGGTGAAACAAGCTGCTGAATTCGTAGAAGAGCTGGAGAGGTTCCATTTTGGTGAGATGCCCTACCACAGAAGTGACTCTCAAGGTAAGGTTACTAAGCATTGTAAAAAAAACAAGGTGCATTTTGAGTATACCCACCATTTTGATAGGGAAGAATCTATCTTCCGAAATGCCCCGAACATGACAATGCTGAAGAGAAGATTCAAGAAAAAAATCACCACTAAAGGTGGAAAAAGGGAGGAGCAAGCCAAAGCCGAAGAAGAGGCCAAGAGAAGACAAGAGGAGGCCCAGAGGTTAGCACAGGAAGCTGCAGGGTGGCTGCACAGTGAGGAGGAAGAGAAAAGAAAAGCTGCCCAAGAAGCAGCTGAGAAAGACCAGGAAGCAGCTAAAGAAGCAGAAGAAGCAGCTAGAAAAGCAGCTGAAGAAGCGAAGGAAAAGCTCAATGAGGAGTTGAAAAAGCAGGAAGCAGAAAGGCTGAAACTGACACAAACAGAGACAGAACAGTCAGCTGCTGATATAGCTGCAGGGCAGAGCCAGGAGATGGAAAACCTAGAGGTCCAGGACCCACAAGTACCTGCTGCCAGCACACCTGTGGTCCCCACACTAAAGCTAGTTCCTTTTGTTCAGAAAAAGGGAGAAGAAATCCCTGACTTCAATACTGTTTATTATGATAGAGCGACAAAAAGGATAGTGAAAAGGATAGAGAGGAAAGTGGAGACAGGAGTTCTGCCAGGAAAGATGATCACAGACACACCCGTGATGTTGGGCACAGACAGAGACCCAAGATTTACCCTGAGGGCCGGAACTATACTAATCCAAGCCTCAGAGGATAGCATGGACAAGGTAATGAATGACTTGGAGATGTCAAAGAAATCCTCAACCCAGTTGAAAGACACCTTGAGGAAAGAGAGAGAGAAAGGAAACAGGTTGAAGCGAAGGTATGATGACATACAGAGGGAGATGAAGACTGCTGAAGCTGAATTGCAGGCCCTACAGGTAGAAAGACAAGTTAGAGAAACTACCCAAGAATGCCTGGCGAGGGTGCAGAAAGAATACCAAGAGCTCATGACAGAAAAAGAACAACTGATGCAAAAGGTTGAAGAGCTGGAGGAGCAACAAAAGATTATCTTACAAGCCAGTGAGTTGCACTCCCAAGAGCAAAACAAGAAGCATCAAGAGCAGATTGCCTCTCTGACAGCTGCTCTGGAGGAAGCAAGAGAACAACAAGTCAACCTCCAGCCAGTCAAAGAGCATGTCTTGGCCCAGAAAGCTAAGATGTTGCAGTTACAGACTGCCATGGAGGAGGAGAGGGGCAAAATCCTGCAGATAAATAGCCGGTTAGAGGAGATCCTGGGCAACTCCTCTTACTTTGTAGACAGATCTCAGGACGTCCTTGAAGTCCTGACTGCAAGGATGGCAAGGCTGGAAAACAATGAGGAAACTCCAGCAGAGCTGCCATCAAAGGATAAACAAGCCCTCAAGCAGGATCATGACCTAATAGAATTTGCTATTAACACCGCAGAGGATTTCAAGAAAGCAGTCAAGAAGACAAAAGGATTATGGATCGAGTTCTTCAGAAGACTTCTCATTACCTACAACCGGTGCCAGACAGAGGTTGAGCAAAGGCTGGATGCTTTCCCGGATCACCACGCTTTTGTAGAGCTGTTGCAGAAGAGGTACCAGGAGGAGGAAGCTAAGGTACAGGACATTAAAGCCCTTGATGATCAGATCTTGAAAAGCGAAGTAGATCATTCAGCTATTAGTGTACAGCTTCTGGAAGATCAGCTTCGATTGAGTGCAGCCAGGATCGAGGCCATAAAAAACCAGGCTGAAAAGTTTGAGATCAATATACAGTTTTTGGAGCCTTGTGCCTTTGAAGGCCTTGCTGCTGAAGCTTCTGCCTGGAAAAAGTTTCTAGACTCCCAAGTGGTACCCTCCTCGTGAAGGATTGGTCTTTTTGTATTTTGTAACAATTTTTTGTGAAAACATTTAGAAAAGGTGAAACGTTGGGAAACGAGGAGTTGGGAGATCCAAAGGTCACTTTGGGCAGCCCAACAGTCTCAACCTTTTGTATAAATGTAAAAGACTCAGAGGGGAGAAAGGACTTTTGGGACTTTTTCCCAAGTAAACTGGAAAGCTCTATTGTAAGAAGAACAATTTCTCTTTGCAATAAAGAAATATAGTTTGCCTTGGAGAAAGATTGGTGGCATTTCCAAATGTTATGCTGTGGACTACTGAAAGATGAACTATTTTGTTTTCCAATTTGTTCATTAACCGTGAGATCGTTCTAACTCTTTGAACCTATGTTCTTGTTTATATGATTTCTGGTTTATTTTGTGGGAATTACCACCATGAGTAATGTATGCTGCTTATATAACAATTAGCTATCTGATTGTTAGAATATCTTCACTCGCTCATGTGTTGTAAGTATGAATGTCAGCTACCTGTAATTTCTGTTTATAATGCATGAATAATAAACATTACTCATAAATAAATCACATTTTGGCTCCCCAGGGATAGGTAGATAGGTAGATAGATAAATAGTTAGTTCATTTCATTGCTGCACAGGTGATTCAGATGCTGGTGAGTCTACGACGAGAGGTAAGAACATGCGCATCACATTGTGACTGCTCCCTGCATCCTTCACCACCCTGCATGGTTAGTTAGGCATAAGCATATCATCCTTAAGTCAAAAAATACAAAATTCCGGTGGACCGGGCCGCAACCGGTAAACCCTTGGTTTTGTTACTTGACCTACGGTAGCCGGACCGCAAACCGGACAGATTCCCTATACCAAATAGTCAACGGGCTAGTTGGGAACGTTGACTGGGGAGAATCCCTTTTTGTTGTTGCCTGCGAATTTCCAGGCCTCAACACATACATTCTATGGATATTGTCATTGTTGTCACAAGTTTGGTCACAAGGCTGATGATTGTAGAATCAAAGAAGAAGATGAAGGGTTGATAAGGAAAGAAGACACCAACAACTCTAATGGGAAAAAGAAAATTGTTTACACCATGGAAGACAGTGAAGATTCAGATGGAAGTGAAGTTGAAGAAACTGAAGTTTTATTTATGGGCCTAAATACTCATGCCTCAAATAGTGACTCAGATGTAGAAGGAGAAGTAGACCTAAGAGCTGAACTTGTTAGCGCCCTTGAAGAACCAGAGAAATGTAGGAAAAAGAACAGACAGTCAAATCTCATCATCAGTCAGTTGGAAGCTCAACTTCTAGATGCCAAAAAGGTTGAGGGGGGCCTAAACCTACAGCTCAAAAGAAGAATACAAGAATCTGAAAAGCTTGCAAAAAAAATCATGCAATTCAAAAGAAAGCTTGATGAAGGATCTATCAAATCAAAGTTTGAGAATAGATCAAGGATTCTAGATGACATTCTGAGTAGCCAAAGACCAGAGAGTTTGTTAAAGAGAAGAAGCCAGAGAGTTTTCTTGTCACCAATGAAGAAGGAAGTAAGAAAAGCTATGCTGAAGTACTAAAGACTCCAACTAAAAAGGAAGGAAGCAAGAAAGCAGGCTTAATTTCTCAAGATAAAAACAGAATTAATATAGCACCCAAGAAACCAAATAGATATCTACAGATCTTTTTAGGTCACTACTATTCTTGTAATAATTTTGGTCGCAAAGCCTTAAATTGCAAAACTGAAAGAAAGGTTTCTGAATACAAGAATAAGTCAGCAAGTAATAGATCAAAGGGAAATAAGAATCTTTTTAAACTCCTCCAAAAATATGACATAGAATGTTATAAGTGTAATAACCATGAACATATGGCAAGAGATTGTAAACTGAAGACTCCTACAAGGAATACTGTTGCAAACAAATCTCAGAACATCAAACGAAATATGTGGAGAAGAAAGAAGGTTCCAAAGATGTAGAAGAATTAAAGATTTCAAACATCAGTGAGGTCTATTACCAACTTATCTGTACCACAGTTGGATTAGCTGAGGAGCCGCCATTTTACAAACATGATAAATGTTTGTTTCCAATGTATCAGATGATCCGCCATTTTACAAACATGATAAATGTTTGTTTCCAGTGTATCATATGATCCACCTTTGTGTCTAGCCAGTTTTGGCTAGTCAATTTTTGTTTTGAATAATTATGACCATGGCCCCGCGGGGTTTGTAATAAAATGTGCTAGTAGGGTGTTTTGAGTGGTTCGGTCTCCTAAGACGTAGAATTTCAATTAAGGTATTCCAGGGAGTTTTTTGCCCTTGACGATTATGCTTTTCCTATAGCCGACTCTAATCGGCGAGGTTTTCTCCCGCTTCCTCCAAAGCTGGAATGCCCGATTTTGAATTCTGGGCCTTGGGGGGTTATTAGAGCCCAACTGAGTATGTATAAACCTACTAGACATTATTAGAATAGACTATGGTCATGTCTTAAGTCACTAGGACCCTCAAAAAAATTTCCAAAAAATTTTTACCCGACGCGTCAAATTTTTTTTTTTTTTTTTCCCAAGTTTTTAATTAAATTTTTCCATAATTTAAATGGAAAAATTCAATTTGTAATAAATCAACCATCCGGAATCCGTTTTCAGTGATTGAAGGCTCTAACCTTAAGCCAAAAATCATTCATGATCAGCCAACCAGCTAGCTCCAAGTTTCAGATCATGATTTAGCCACATAACTCATTATTTCTCAAAAAAGTCAGTTTTAGGGAAATTATTGATTAAATAATAAAAGTGATTATTTTGGAGAAAATCCAAATCTCTCCAAATTAATCCGAATTGAGCGAAATGAAATGCAGAATGACATGGCATCAGGCATTAATGATGATTAGAGTTAACACAACTCGACTTCAGTCAGCATTCAGTGAGCATTGAGTTATCATTCACTTGGTCAATTTGCCTCCTTCAGTGATGACCACGCTTGGGTGAGGTGGAGCCTATCTATTGGACTGGTGATTTGATCAAGGTTGAAGTGGACATATGTTGTTGGCTCCTCCATACCTAGCCTCTAGACTCTCCAAACCTTCACGCCTACCTCTTCCTTGCCTCACGTGTGCTCTCTCTCCTCCTTCACGCCCTAGGTCTGGATCCTCGCGTTTTTTATGATGGAGGGCTCATATGGTATGGAGATGGTTTGGTTAGGCTTGGAGTGGGGGCGCCTTGCCTGGTTGGAGGCCTCCCCTCACTCTTAGCTTGTTTATCTTAGGTTTTGGCTCTCTCACATGGCTAGATTGCTAGGATTTGCGCCCTCCCTGCGTGGTGTGGTGTTAGGGTTTAGGCCTTCTCTCATTGTATAAGAAGGGGCTCCTTCAAGCTCTTTTGTGTGGAACTTTTGTGCTGGAGTTACTCTATAGAAATTGTATCAAGCTTTGCTTGCATTTGATTAATAAGAATTTCGACTTTAGAGGTCCATGAGCTCTTTGTATGTGGTAAATGTTTCATGGTTGAGGTGATACTGCTTCTAACCCATTACTTTTTACTTTGAATGAGATTAGTTTATTTGTTAAGCTCAAGAGGGCCACTGTCGGCACAGTAGAGTAACTGTTTGTAGTTTCAAATCGATTATTTATGCAAAGTAGGTTATAATCTTGATGAATATGAGTAGTTAGTTATACGTAATATTGATCTTGGTTGAACTATCTTAGCATACTTTTCATATGATATGATCTCACTTGTATTTGAGTTTTGGTATTATCAGGGTTCACAGGTTGAAGAAGGGTGCGAGTTCAGCTACATCTAGCCCAAGCTTTAAGCAACCGGTTGTTTAACACTTTGTGATTGCAGGACCTACAAGGATCGTGTTCTTCTCATACGAAAGAAAGCTAGGAGTCTTCCTCCACCTCTTGTGTTCCATCCACAAGAAACTTCCTTCTCTACCCTTCTTTTTTCATTTTTGCGTTGCTCAAGAAATAGATCCAAGATTTCAATACTGATATTTAGATCTATCTTTTAGGGGCTTTGTTAAATCTAGTATCATTCATTAGATCTAGGGAAAAATTTGTTCTTTGCATGTAAAATTCTAAAAAAATTTCTAAGTACAAAATTTTTCCAAAAACATTTATGTTTGCATTGTCTTTCCTATCATCTTTTAGTAATATGTGCTCACTGATTTTTTACTTTTGTGACAGGTGCAGCAGAAATGCTGGCGAAATTTTGAAGACTCAAGCTTAAAAAGACCCATAAATCCCCCATTTTTCTTTCCCCTTTCTACAGCTCGCTCCAAAAGCCTTCCAAGAACAAGAAAAGAAGTAAAAAATGCATCACAGGAAAGCATTGTAAACAAAATAATAAAGAGCAAGTGGGATTACGGCTCCCACACCCCTCTTCCCCCATTTGGGGGAAGCTTGTATCGTCATTTTTCATGTTTGCATACTTGTAGAATAAATGCTTAGAATAGAATAGGGAAAGATAGTTTATTTCTGAAAAGTTCATCTTTCATAAAGTAGAAAAGATAAAAAGTTTCTTATTTTATTGTTTAGTTAGTTCAAAGTTTTGTTTTTTTTCTTTGATATAATATTGCAAAACCCAAAAATATCAAAATCTCTTGAATCTCACCATAAGGTGGATCAAGAGTGCTCTCTATCGGAGAGTTGCTTTTGTTATTTTTGTTTTGTTTACTTACCCCCATGCTCTCCCGATTAGGGCCTAAAAACCTGAAAGAGACTCTTGGGTAGTTTAGTTCTTTTAATTTTTCTTCAGTTTAATCAATGAATTGCTAAAGTCTCTTGAACTTGCCATAACCCAAGTCAAGAGCACTCTCTGTCGGAGAGCATTGTTAGATTTGCATTGTCCTTGCATTAGGTATGTTGTTTGCCGATTGCACAACAACAGCAGAAACTTTCTGAAAGTTGTCTCCTCACTTAGGAAAGTGGGAGAGGTGTGACCTTGGGGGGCAAGCACAGAGCTAGGTACTGTCACCTACTCCTAGCTCCTCCGTTTAGACTAACTCCTAACGAAGCCAAGGGAGGTAGCCCCTAACAAAGAGTTTTCTATGGCTCAATGTGGTTAAAGTGTTTTAATTGGTTACGGATGCAGATGGGTGTTGTTTAGGAGTTATAGAGATTAAATGTGTTTGTTTATTATGAATTTGACACATAAGATAAAGCAATCCACGTTGCTAACAAGAGAATCAAAAGATAAACAATAATTTCGAGACTTTATAAAGATTGCATTCACAGATAGAAATTGAAATGTTCCAAAGACAAGTGATCCAGATAAAATAATTATGCAAAGATTAAAAGACCAGTGCCTTATGGAGTCGAAATACTGCGATGCATAAAGAAATTAACAGCAAGTCTTGAAATAAAGCTAGTGAATATTAAGTTGTGCAAGTGCTCTTGGTATATTTTAAATGTTTTATGTGATCTTGTTTATGGTGTCAACGAAGGTTTGTCAAGAGTCGGGAGAATATTCTAAGTTCAATCTATTGAAGACATGACAGCCCGCCCAGTATCCCAGGCTGGTATCGCGAAGATTGACTAGCTAGCTGAGAAGCTTAGACAGCGAGGGTTCCGGCGCCTCTACTAAGAAGAACTTAAGAAATTCCCTACAACGTCGGTGCATTGGTTATGGGTTTTAACTTTTATTATGTTTCTCTTGCCAAATTAAAAATCCAATGCCGTTTCTGGGTACTCCGATTTTGAAGTCAGTCAGAGCATACTCCGACAAGGAGACAACGAAGTAAATTAATTATGGGGGAAGTGAGTTGCAAATTTTATTAAGTCAATTAATTAAGACTCTCCGACAGAGAGCGCTCTTGACATTTTCTTATGACAAAGGTTCAAGAGACTTAGCTAATCTAAATGCCTAATGCAAGGATGTGCAAATCTAATAATGCTCTCCAATAGAGAGTACTCTTGACTTGGGTTGTGACAAGTTCAAGAGACTTAATTAATTAATCGATTAAATACTTAACAGAAAAATTAAAGATCTAAACTACCCAAAAGTCTCTTTCAGGCTTTTTAGGGCCCTAATCGGGAAAGCAAGGGGGTAAGTAAAACTATATCAAAAAAGTAAACAAAAATTGCATTAGCTTAAGTAAATAAACAAAGAAACATCTTTACTTTTATATTTTATGAATGATGGACTAAACAGAAACAAACTACCTTACTTTAATGAAAAAACTAACTTCTAATAATTGAAACTATTATATCCTACTTTTAACAAAATGTGAAGCAAAGCATGAAAATTGGGAGACGATACAAGCTTCCCCCAAATGGGGGAATAGGGGTGTGGGAGCCCTAATCCCACTTGCCTTTTATTAATTTGTTACAATGCTTGAAGTTTAGAGTGCTTTGTGATCTTGAAAGTGTCTTCAAGGCAACCTGTAGAATGGGGATGAAGAAAGGGCAAAAATGGATGTTTCTTGGGGTTTATTTCTTTGATTTTTTGCCAGCATTCCTGCTTAACCTGTCATGAAAAGTTAGAAACCAGCGAGCTATTTTCTTGCAAAATGGTGGATTAAACAATACAATACACTAAAAATTTACAATTTATTACTTGTGCAAAAGATGGGACTTTGATGCTACTTCAAGTACTAAACAAAACTGGATCTAAACCTTCGTGAGATAAACTTTTAACAAAGGAAACTCTTAGATCTATATAACAAGAGATATAAAGGATGAGATTTAATACTTAGATCTACTTGTTATGAAACAAAGAACCAAAGTAACCGGAAAGTATAATTTTCTTTTTTAAATATGAGGATGGATAAGAAAAACCTCAAGCCCTAGCTTGAGTAAATTTGAGCGTGCAAGGAACCTGTGAGACAAAAAAAATTAGAAAATATGTTTGAAGAGAGATGAGATGCAACTGAGCTCTGATCTCTACTTCATGCCAAGTGATCTGTAAAACTGAAATAGCATTCAAGCAAGTGATTATATCTAGTATATGTAAACCAAACAGGAACCGGAAAGCATGAGTACAAGTGAATACGTTATGCAATTCCTAAATCGTGAATAGCCACACATAAGCAAGCAAGTTGAAGCTTCAAATGCCTACTCTATGGATTAGATTATAACCTTCTAAGCTAGATAACACAGCATGCATGAAATAAGAAAACAATTAAACAAATATCACCTTGATTATTAGCCACACATTCACCATGAAAGTTCGTGCACCATCGAATTGTCCTCCAAAGACTCAACTTTAATCATAACATAGATAAGAAATTACAAACATATGGACAGAGGTTCTCTGCAAATTCATCCACCCTGATAGAGCTGAAAGAGCCTCTATTTATACAATGAGAGAAGACCCAAAACCCTAAAACCAAAAATCCAGACCTAACCGGCTCAACACACAACTGATAGCCCAAACCTCAAGATCAAGAGTTAAGAGTGAGGGGAGGCCTCCACCTAGGCAAGGCGCCCCCACTCCAACCCTAAACACTGAAAACCACCACCAGATGAAGCCACACGTGTGAGGGCACAGTCATGGAGGAGAGGAGGGCGTGAGCACTGTGAGGAGACGTGAGCTTGTGAAGGAGACACCGGCTAGGTATGGAGGAGCCATATGCTAGGTATGGAGGAGCCACTACCCAGTAATCATTAGTGCAAGAGCCAGTTCTGCCTCGATCAAAACATCAAGCCAATGAATACTCCCCACCTCATCGAATTTGTGAGCCAGAGGAAGAGGGCGAATTTGCTAACTGAAGGTGCCTTGAATACTCAATGAATGCTAACTGAAACAAGTTCCTGTTAACTCCAATCCTCATTAATGCCCATTGCCATGTCATTCTGCATTTCATTTCGCTGAATTTGGAGAGATTTGGATTTTCTCCAAAATAATCATTTTAATTAATTAATCAATATTTTCCTCAAAACTGACTTTTTTTTTCAAATCATCATTCGGCCACATAACGCATATTTTCTCCAAAATAATCATTTTAATTAATTAATCAATATTTTCCCCAAAACTGACTTTTTTGAGAAAATATGCGTTATGTGGCCGAATGATGATCTGAAAGTTGGATCTAGCTAGATGGCTTATCAAGAATGATTTTTTGGCTTAAGATTAGAGCCTTCAATCACTGAATTCGGGTTCCGGATGACTAACTTATTACAAATTGAATTTTCTATTTAAATTATGGAAAAATTTAATTAAAAACTTAGGGAAAAATTAAAAATTAAAATTTTGATGCGTTCGGTAAAATAAAATTCGGAAAAAATTTTAAGGGTCCTAGTGACTTAGGACATGACCATGCTCTATTCTAATTGTTACCAACTTTTTGTACCATAGTTTGGTTACCTGAGGAGCCGTCGGTTGACAAACATGTTCAATGTCTGATTCCAGTGTATCAGTTGATCCATCTTCATGTCTAGCCAATATTGGCTAGCCAGTTTTTTATTTGAATAATTTTGACCATGGCTCCGCGGGGTTTGTAATAAAATGTGCTAGTAGGGTATTTTTGAATGGTTCGGTCTCTTAAGACGTAGAATCTCAAATAAGGTATTCCAGGGAGTTTTTTGCCTTTGACAATTATGCTTTGCCTATAGCCGAGTATAATTGACGAGGTTTTCTCCCGCTTCCTCCAAAGCTAGAATGCCCGATGTTGAATTCTGGGCCTTGGGGGGCTATTAGAGCCCAACTAAGTGTTATAAACGTACTAGGAGTTATTTAAGTAGAGCATAGTCTTGTCCTAAGTCATTGGGACCTTTAAAAAAATTTCAAAAAAAAATTTTTCGAACGGGGAAAAAAAAAATTCTAAAATTTTTTTAATTTTTTAATTTTCCCTAAGTTTTTTAATTAATTTTTCCATAAATTAAATGGAAAAATCCCATTTGTAATAAGTCGGTTATTCGGACCCCGAATTCAGTGATTGAAGGCTCTAACCTTAAGCCAAAAATCACTCTTGATCGGCCAGCCAGTCAGATCCAACTTTCGGATCATCAATCGAACACATAACGCCCTTTTTCTCAAAAAAGTCATTTTTGAGGAAAAAATGAATTTTTATTAAAAAATGATTATTTTGGAGAAAATTAAAACTCTCCAAATTAATCCAAATTCAGCGAAATAAAAGGCCAAATGACATCTCATCGGGCATTAATGAGCATTGGAGTTAACAGAAGGTAGTTGCAGTCAACATTCAGTGACATAAGTGACATCTCTACTTAGCAATTGCGCCTCCTTCAGAGAGGCTCACGTGTGGGTGATGTGGAGAGCAGTGATTCGTCCGGTGTTTTAATCGAGGCTGAACTGAGGCTTGCACTGATGATCACTGGGTAGTGGCTCCTCCATACCTAGCACATGTGTTTTCCAGACCTAACAGGTGGCCTTCCTATGCAGACTCACACCTACTTCACCCATTCACGCCCTTCCTCAGCACAGGGGCGCCTTCCACACGTGTGGGCTCTAGTTTGGTCCGGTTTGCAATGTTATGGTTGGAGTGGGGGCGCCTTGCCTAGGTGGAGGCCTCCCCTCACTCCCAGCTCTTAGTTTTAGGTTTTGGATCTCAGGTTATGTGTCGAGCCGGTTAGGTTTGGATTTTTTGGTTTTAGGGTTTTAGCACTCTTTCATTATATAAATAGAGGCTTTTTCAGCTCAATTTGGATGGAGATTTTGGGTATGAACACTCTGCCAAAATTATTGTAATATTTGTTTGAAGTTGGAATAAAGTTGTGACTTTGGAGGTCCATGCATGAGTTATTGGAGTTGTGGATTCACATTGTATTTGGTGATATCTCTCTTACCCTTCCTTTTCAATTATTAAATCATTATTCATTATATACTCTAGAAGGGCTAACAATCTAGTTTATGAGTATTGTGTTTGGATTTAATATTATTTGTAAGGCTTTTGCAGGGATCATCAAGAGTGAAGGACAAGCTTCAGATCAAGCTCTTCTTCATGAACCAGTGGCTTTTTCCATCTAATTCCTTCGTTTTGCAGGTTCTTCTAAGCACTTCTCAATCCAAGAAAGAAACATAACAGTCAGAGTTTCTCCTTCCTTCCATCAACAAAGATTAAAAAACACACTTGGTTACCTGGATCTACAAACTTCCCTCCTCTAGTTCTCTCTTTGCTCCTTGATTTTCTTGTTTCCTTGCTTGCTAGCCTCTTCTTCCTTGCTTTGTTTTCCTTGCCCTTACCTTATCTAGTTTGTTGCCCCGTTTTTGCCTTAGTTTACCACCCTTTTTCTTCACTTTGGACAGCCCTCTTTTGCCCTAGTTTTTGCCCCCTTTTTGCCCTAGCTTTTTGGCCTCCTTCCACCTTGTTGTGTGCATTTTCTTCCCTTTTTTCTTCGCTGCCCTGTTTTACATTTTTATGACAGCCATCGTTTTCCTCTTTCGCTGCCCTATTTTCATCATTCCTTGTATTTCTTTGGCCATCTAATTCGCTGCCCTATTCTTCCCTTCTCTTGTTTTTGATTTCTTCTTTGTCTTCCGTCCTTGCTCCCATCCTTTCTCTTTTGTTTCAGCCTTCTTTTGCCTCATCCTTTTCGCTCTTTTATCTTCTCCTTTTCCTTTTTTTTTTTTGCAAGTTTCAAGAAAAGTGTTAAATAAAAAGTAAATCACTCTCCTTTTTTTTTTACGTAGGGTTCAATAATAAAGAGTTGTATGCTTTCCTTCAAAAGTCCTTTCAAAGGTTAAATTCCTAAAGGCAAGTTGTATAATTCTAATAAAATATCTTTTGTTTGAGTGGGGTTTTTAAGTCCCCACTCTCATCCTCCCCCATTTGGGGAGGCTTGTGTTGTGTTCATCTTCTTATATGCTTAGGTTAGATGTGTTTGTACTCATAATAGTTGTAGCATCTCTCTTAGAATACTAATTGTTAGATTAGCGTATTTGATTCATTGAATAGGTTGATTACTTCATCTCTCAATTTTGTATCTTTCATAAGTAAATCAACTGACTAACATTCATAAATCTCTTGAATCTCACCATAAAGTGGATCAAGAGTGCTCTCTATCGGAGGGTTTAATCAACCATCTTCATTTTAATTTTTGTGCATCATATTGTTTAATCCAATTAATAGAATAAGTAAGACTCTTGAACTTGCAGAAACACAAGTCAAGAGCACTCTCTATCGGAGAGCATCATTAGTATTGCATCATCCTTGCATTAGGCATCTAGACTAGATAAGACTCTTGAACCTTTGTCATAAGACAAGGTCAAGAGCGCTCTCTGTCGGAGAGTCTAATTAAATTAACTTAATAAAATTTTGCAACTCACTTCCCCATAATCAATTAACTTCGTTGATCATCCCTCACCTAGTATGCTCTGTCGACTTTCAGGTTGGGCTCGTACTCAGAACGGTGAACGGACTTGTTAAGTTCGCACAAGAAAAACATAATTAAAACTTTTTACCCCATAACCAACGCACCGGTGTTGTCTCGATTAAATACTCAAGCAAGTGAGCAAATTCCAAGTGTGGGCGCTGGGCAACCCAATTTGGACACAGTTGGTTAAGTTATTGAACACCTAGCTGTGATTCCAAACAGGTCCGTCATGTCTTTGAACGGAGCCACTGAAGGTATTTCCGGTTAGGATTTCCAGACACCTTAATTAAGAGCACGTAAAATCTTTAAAACCTACCAAGAGCATTCGCACAATCTAATATTCACTAGCTTAATTCCTAGACTTTTCACTTTATTCACACATTTCCTTGACTCCATAAGGCACTGGTCTTTGGTTATATTTGAATAATTATCTATCTTGATCAATCATCTATGGTTCATTTTAATTGTTATATCTGAATGCTTAATTACAAGTCTGGAATCTTTGCTTATCTGTGTAATCTCTTGTCAGTAACGTGGATTGCTTTGATTAATTGTCATTCTCTTAATAAACAAACACTTCTAATCATAATAAACTCCTGAGTGACATCCATCCACATCCGCGACTAAGTAAAACACTTTAACCACATTGAGCCTTAAAAAACTCTTTGTTAGGGACTACCCCCCTTGGCTTCATTAGGAGTTAGCCTAAATGGAGGAGCTAGGAGTAGGTAACAATACCTAGCTCTGTGCTTGCCCCCAAGGTCACACCTCTCCCACTTTCCTAAGTGAGGAGACATCTTTCAATTGATTTCTGTTGCTGGAGTGCAATTGGCGGACAACACTAATAATGCCTATTAAGTTTATATATACTCAATTGGGCTCTAATAACCCTCCAAGGCCCAGAATTCAAAATCGGGCATTCCAGCTTTGGAGGAAGCGAGAGAAAACCTTGTCAATTATACTCGGCTATAGGCAAAGCATAATTGTCAAGGGCAAAAAACTCCCTAGAATACCTTAGTTGAAATTCTACGTCTTAGGAGACCAAACCACTCAAAACACCCTACTAACACATTTTATTACAAACCCGGCGGAGCCAGGTCAAAATTATTCAAACAAAAAACTGACTAGCCAAAATTGGCTAGACACAAAGGCGGATCATTTGATACACTGGAATCAAACATTTATCATGTTTGTAAACTGGCGGCTCCTTAGGTAATCCAACTATGGTACAAAAAAGTTGGCAACAAGGCATATAATTTAGCTAAGTCTCTTGAACCTTTGTCATAAGACAAGGTCAAGAGCGCTCTCTGTCGGAGAGTTTTAATTAATTTACTTAATAAAATCTTGCAACTCACTTTCCCCATTAATTAATTTACCTCGTTGTCTCCTTGCCGGAGTATGCTCTGACCAACTTAAAAATCGGAGTACCCAAAAATGGCATTGGATTCTTAATCTTGCAAGACTCATCTTAATAAAAAATTTACCCATAACCAATGCACCGGCGTTGTAGAAAACTTCCTAAGATTTTCTTAGTAAAGGCGCCAAAACTACCCGTTGTCTAAGATTCTCAACTAGCTGGTCAATCTTCGCGAAACCAGCTTGGGATACTGGGCGGGCCGTCATGCCTCCAATGGATTAGCTTGGAAGATTTTCCCGGCTATTGAAAACCTTTTCGCTGAAACCATAAGCAAGATCATCTAAAACTTTTAAAATTAACCAAGATTAAGCGCAATAAACATTCACTGGCATTATTTTGAGGTTCACATTATTTTTACACTCGAAGCATCTCTGATAGGTTGACTCCATAGGCACTAGTTCTTTCTTTTACGCACTGTTGATAATCTGGGCCATTTGTCCATTGGATGTTTTGACTAAAAGTTTATATCTGTGAATACTTCATCATTTCGTGAGTTCTCAAATTATTGTCTATCTTTTAAATTCTTGTGACAGCAACATGGATTGCTTTGTCTTGTGTTTAGAATTCATAATAAACAAACATATTTCATCATAATAACTCCTAAACAACACCCATCCGCATCCGTAACCATTAAAAACAATTAAACAACTTAAGAGCCATAGAAACTCTTTTGTAGGGACCACCCCCCTTGGCTTCGTTAGGAGTTAGCCTAAACGGAGGAGCTAGGAGTAGGTGACAGTACCTAGCTCTATGCTTGCCTCCAAGGTCACACCTCTCCCACTTTCTCAAGTGAGGAGACAGCTTTCAGAAAGTTTTTGCTGCTGGTGTGCAATCAGCGGACAACAAGGTCTCCAAAGATAACGATGAGCATAATAGAGGCATAAATAAGGATGACATCCTTTATGAGGAAAAGCAAAATGGAGATATAAAAGAATACACCGATAAAGATGAAGGTGATGAAGAAGGATATAGTGATGACTGTGGGATCCTTTTCTAAAAAGGTCTCTCGTGATTTAAAGAAAACCCTGAAAATAACATTAGAAGGGATCTTATACTCACGGGGAGTTAAAGTGAGAAAATTCCAATTGGTATCTAAGAAAAAAATTCAATTGGTATCTAATGTTGAAGTATATTGAAATCTATCTTCTTCAAAGATGATGGGTGATCAAGGTTGGTGTATGGATGACATAAGAGAAAGTATGATGTAACGTGAGAACAAAAAAATGTGAGAGTCATGAAGACCATGATGTCTGAAATCAAATAGAATATAAAGATGATTATGTTCACTTAGTATTTGAAGTCATGACACATAAAAATTGTTGACAGTAGAAGAAAACTCAAGTCTAAAAAATAAAAAATCCAGTCTATTGATAAGGTAGCAGGATGAGTTCCGCATTAACAAAGGAAAAGGTTGAGGTTATGAGCCTTTGTGTCTGAGATGGTGAGACCAGAGAAACTATGTAATAAACTGAAGTAATCTCTATGTTGAGGATCTGAAGTTATGGGTCTCTGGACAATTGATAATATAGATCTAAAATCCAAAAGAATCCAGCAGTATATGCTAGGTTTTTATACGAAGATATAAATGCATAAGATTAAGGAATTTTGGTAAAAACGGAAGCCAGTTAACTTACAGGCGGAATAGACCATTAGATATGGAAGCAAGAACAGAGTTTTAAAAAAAGAACATGTATCCTAGACAGAAAATGGAAGAGTGTGAAAAAAAATGTTAGTGTAAACACTTTCACAAAAATGTTGACAAAGGAAAGGAAGTACAGTGACAGGGGGAGTCCATGGATCTATCAATCAAGCTATCATTCAAGAACAGGAAATGTTAAGATAAATGATAATACATTGGTTAAATAACCAAGTTCAGTTAAAGGGGAGATATGATGACAGGAGAAGTTGTCAAACAAGAAATCCTATATCAAAATAGGTGCAGCATTGGCATAACAAGTTATTCTTTGTCATTGTTGTCAAAGGGGGGGAATGTTTAGAGGTTGTCATCAATGCCAAAGGGGGAAATTGTTGAGTATATAGTTGTCATTCATGTCAAAGGTGTTCACGAATGACAAAGGAATAACCAGTGGATATGATGGCAAGACAAACTCAGTGAAAGACTAAGGTAGTGATGGCATGGTATGGCATAGTTGACAATGTGGCATGACACTATGATGACATGGAATATGATGGTGTCCTAATGATGATGATATAAAAGTTCATTTATAACAAATGCAATGGATGAGATGGACATGGATGATAAGACAGCATGAATGACTGATCTAAAGAATTCCAAGACAATACCGACAATATGATATAAACAATGGTTAATGAAACAAAGAACAGAGGTAGAGTGGAAGTAGAGATGCAGTATGAATGACAAAGCTGGTTAGACAAATGAAGAGTGGAACTGCAGAAGAGTGAAATGAACGGGAGATAGAGTATATGTAACAATCGAAGAACAGAGAAACTATATCTGTGAGAGTGTTTATAAATTCTTCAGAGAAACTATATCTGCAAGAGTGTTTATAAATTCATTATAATCAACAGCATGATGAAATTCTCTGTGTATATAAATCTTCAAAACTGTTAGAAACAGTCGCGGAGGATTTCCGCAAAGAAATAGTGCAAATCCACAAAGTCATGGTGAGATCTGCATTAGATCTAAAATCAACGGTCAGGAAGCATTCCGCACGAGATCCGACGATTAAAGATCAGTTCCACAGCAATCAAGATCAGACGGCTTATATTAGTCCTGCATGATCCGACGGTTAAGGATTAATTCCGACAATTAGGCAGAAAATCCAAAGTTCCGCAAAAGATCAAGATCGGACGGCTAAGATTAGTTTTGCTAAAAGAGATAGACGGTGCGGAAGAAAAAATGCGGAAAGAGAATTGTGGAAATAAGATTTAAAGATTCTATGAACCCACAATCCGCAATCCGGAAGATCGAAGGTCGAGTAAAGACACAGCAAAAGATCGACAGTGCAGAAGATAAATTGCGGAAAGGAGCTTGCGGAAAGGAGCTTG
Organism: Pseudotsuga menziesii; assembly: GCA_001517045.1. Lineage (NCBI taxonomy): Eukaryota > Viridiplantae > Streptophyta > Pinopsida > Pinales > Pinaceae > Pseudotsuga > Pseudotsuga menziesii. The sequence goes on along the minus strand of LPNX011019169.1, from coordinate 238,900 downwards.
CAGAAAGAAGCTTGTGGAAAGGAGCTTGAGGAAAGTCAAGATACAATTTGAGGAAATGTTACATACTGCATCCCGCAACCTATGATCCAGAAGATCGACGGACAGGAAGACATCCACAGGAGATCAATGGTGAGAAACGATTGGTGCGGAAAGACAACTGCGAAAATCGCGAAAAGACAAAGTCACATACCCGCATTCCGCAATCCACATCTTACCTCAAATCAACGGTCAGGAAAACGCCCGACGAAGATCAATGGTGGGGAATCGTTGATGAGGAAACCGTGGTGCAGAAATACAATTTCGAGGGGGAAATCTATGTGCTAGATCGACCTACTGGAGAGACTCAAAATTAGATCAACGGCCTGGATTGATTCTGGAGAAGGAGATTGCGGAAGCACCAGAAAACCTTAAGCTGATCTACGGAAATGAATTATGAGGTGCGTCCATAAATGTGGTAAAGAAGAATGTCCAACATGAAACTCATAGATGGAAGGTGAAGCCTGTGTTTTGTGAGAGAAACGTGTATAGATGAGCCTGCGATGAGGATAGCCAGCAGAGAGCTCGCAGAGGAGGAAAGGAAGCTTTTGATTCCCCAACGACCAAGTAAAGCCCGCAGAGGGAAAGAGCATACACGAGTTTAAGACAAAATGTTTATTCCAATTTGATGAAGCAAAAGATGTTTGTAGAATCAAATACACTAATGACAAATTAAACCACAACTATGTGTCATTTTTTGATCATCCACCAATAATCGGCAAAAATCCTTTGGTTGGTGCCGAGAGCATACTTCGTGGCAACGAGTCGGGTATGGAATTTAAAGATGAAATCAAAGAAAAACAACTAAACTATACAGCCTTTCTAGAAGGAGGAATGTGTGCAAGTGTTGATGAGTAAAATGCAAACCATGAAGGAGATTGTGAATCCCCCAAGGAGGATGGAGTGTGGGCACTGTGTAGCCCACTTGCTTTCTTTATTAATTAAATTTACAATATGATGAAAGTTGAATTAAAATTGCACTTTGATCCTTGAAAGGGATTGAAAGGTTTACAATACTACCAGGAGAGAAAAGGAAAGAAGAAAAGGGATGGAGGATGGAGTTTTTGATGTCTCGGGTGACCCGAAACTCAAAATTTGAACAGCATGTCCTCCTCCTTTTCTCAAAACCTGCTAAAAAACAGCGAGTTAAATATGTTAGAATGTCGCAAATTAATCAAAACAAATGCATAATCTACACTACTCAAAATGCACAAAACATTGTAAATTTTTTATTAAAAATGGCACTTTGAGAGACTAAATCAAATCTAGTTTAAGATGAAGCTTTAAAAATGAATCTAGATGTGATATATATGCCTAATTAAAAACAGATTTCAGATATCATAATGATCTATCCAATTTTACTAAGCATTAAGTAACTATAACCAAGAAGAATGATTGAGATTTTTGGACAAGAAGAGTGAAAACTCCAAGCCCGTGCTTGAAAGAAGTGAAGGAGAAAGGGATTTGCAAAATAAATATGTTAAGCACAGCAAAATGGCTATTGTAAAAGAGAAGGGATGCAACCGAGCTTCAAGCCCCTTCTACCTGAGATAAACCTACAAAAACTAGACAATTTCTTATACAAACAAGGTTAGATCTAGTTAATCTCATGAATCAAAAAAGTAGAAGAGCATAAGTATAACCAACTACAGTTTGTTGCTCCTACAAAATTCTGATAATGAAATTCAAATAAGTAACTTGACAGTAGCAAATACTTATTTAATTTAAACAAGATCTAAACACATTACTTGATAAAAATAATGCATGAGATTCAACCGATTTCACCTCAAATTTGACCAAGTCACAAGCTCACAATGCAATCACACAGACTAGCCTCCAAAGCCTTCACTCTTATTAACAAAATATCAGCAACAAGAGTACAATGGGCAGCGGTTCAATACATCCTTCCAAATGAGGAAGAAAGCCTCACTTAAATAGGGAAAATGAGAGCAAATCCCAAGGGGGGCAAATTTTCCAAGTGTTGGAGCTTTTTGAGATGATTGAGGGCGAACTAGAGTTAACTAGAGGTGATAGGTGCCACCTCTCACAAGGTAGGTCACCCCCCCTCTTTCTGTGACACGTATACAACAAGAGGTGAGCTTTTTCATGGATAAAAGTGCCCCTCTAAGGAGAAATTTGCCCCTCATGGACTTGATTGGAATCAATCCGATTTGATCTTGATTTGGTCTCCAATTACCCCCAACATCATCCTTAGTTAACCCAGAACATGTTTGGGACAAGTTCCCATTGATTTCGAGATGTGTTTTTTCTCCATATTTTTCCTTTTTCTAATTTTTTATTCACTTTTGCCTTTTTTGGAGTGAATTTCACTTAAGTGATAATTAATCACTTAAAACTTAGGAAAAGTGGGTTTAGAGGTTAAGTGGGGACTCAAGGTCCAAAAACGTGTATCCCCATGACCAAATTGGCTCCCTAGGCCCAATTTTATGACCTTTTGAATTTTTACAATTAAAAAACACCTTATCGATGATTTTATTAAAAAAATAAAAATTAAAAATTCCTATGAGAGACTTAGAACATGTCCATGAAACTTTGGGACTATGACTAGGATGGTATAATACATAGACCCTATGCTTTAATAACCTTTTAAGACATAATAACCCATTTCACCATCCTTGCTATGGAGGATTTTGAGTGAAAAACTGGAAAATTATGTCGCTTAAAAGAGCGTCACATAATCGACGAGGGAAAAAACACTCAAGGATGATGACCTTGATGACCAATTCCTAACAAGGCCAAGCCTTTTACAAAAGAAACCATCATGCTATGCCCCTGATGAAACCATGGAACTTTCGAGCAACTGAATAAGAACAATTGATTTGTTCCAATCCTTGGTGGCTCACTTGAAAAATCCCCTGAGTGCAACTTAGTGGATAACACATAATAAAAGTATTTGAATAGGCTCTCCAGAGCCCACTCCCCATCACAATAAAAGTATTTGAGTAGGCTCCCCAGATCCCACTCCCCATCCCCCCTGGGGGGATTTGTGTCGGTGTCAAATTTCATGACTTTCTTTTTTTAGTTTAGTTTATTTTTGTAGATTAGTATACTTTGATAAGTTTCATTTTTGCTATATCATTCATTTGTCAAAGTAATATAAATCCTAACCCCACGACTTCCCGAGTTACCTGAAAGGGGAAAGAGATGCGTGGTAGGACTAATTAGAAAATTGTTGCTTATTTATTTTGTGTTGCTTTTACTGTTCATATAATTTACTCCCCTTGCTCTCTTGGTTAGGGTTTACAACCAAAAAGAGATTCTTGGGGACTTAATAAACAAGAAAACATATCGATTTAAAATCTTTAAAAATTACCAAGGCTCTGTTGTGTATGCTCTGTACCACTGTGATTCAACCAACCAGTTGGATGCATCAAAAGCAACGCGAGTGACTAGTTTAAAATAGTTTCATTTTCAAAATAACCTCCCAAGGAAAAAATCCAACGCATCGAATTAATCTGTTGCGGGGAAAGTTCACAGAGGAAGCGAGAATCACTAGATAGTGACCTCGAGATATCGTCAGGCTACTTCCTCGTTGGTATAGTGTTGAACACATCCTAGAGATTCCGATCCAGCCCACATACTTTTCACGTGGAACCGTATCGAATAAGGGTTTTGGACATACTCCTCGTACCATCAGGTATATTTGGAGTTCCCTTCCCCCCTAATTTAATCCACTCACCAATCCACAACAATCTAAAACTTACCAAGAGACGATTGCAAAATATCTACTCTAGCATTTCAGCACATATAATTTTGCGACTCCATCTATTTCAGCACTGATCTTTATGTTTCTATCTGCATAAGTTTTGCCCAGACAATTTATGTGTTGAATGAATCCCATGCAAGCTCTTGTGCTATTTATGCTGTTGTAATATGTTCATCTTACAAATCTCTTGTTTTATTATTGTTGTTTAAAACTCCTAAGAAACTCATTCATCTAAATCATTACCACTAAAGCTTAATCATCCATAGTAATTCTTAGGGTCTATCCCCCTTGGCTTCGTTAGGAGTTTGCCTAAACGGAGGAGTCAAGATCAATCAACAATAATTGACTCGAGACTTGCCCCCAAGGACGCACTTAGTGTCTTGAAGATTTCTGCCACGACAACTTAAACCCCCAGGTGCGTGAAAGGCGGCAACATGACCAAGACGATGAACACTTGTACAGACTGCATGGTTAAAGAGATCACCGAAGAAATTATCTAGAGTGAAAAGACCATGCTTGAAGAACCTACAATGTCTGGGAGAGACGAGAGAGAACTCACATGAGTCTCGATAACAAAGAGGATGTCTGATGAACCAAGAGCTTCATACATGAGCCCAAAGATGACCAAAAACATCCATTGTCGTTCCAACAACTGAGCGCGATGCCCGTGCCCTGTCTCCTCCTCAAATGGGCCTGTCATTTGGAATCCATGGATCAAGGCACCCAACTTGGAGGAGAGAAGTCGCGAAGGACTTCTACCCTTTGTTAGTTAGTCGAAAATGACTTCTAACCTGCATCTATTTTTTTTAGAGGCATTGGAGATTTATGGAGGCTATCTTGTTAATGTGAGCCAACATAATTTTGGTAATATAAGGCTTTGATATGATGTTCAATTCTTCTTACACAAAGGTTCTTGGTTTGATCCACTGAATGGTAAAATTTGCTACATTGGAAAAAAGTTTGTGGTACTACCTTCTCTTTTTTTTAAGCTTTAGTATTGGTTTAAGATTTGCAATTTGCATCTTAATAAGGGATTGCAGGTTTATTACTTCCATTGCTAGGGTTTATATCAGATTGCTTGCTAAGGGTACATCTCTAGGGAGCTCTTTCATGGTAAAATTTTTGCATCAGATTCCAGAATAGCTAGGCTACTTGTGGCATGTGTATGCAGCCCTTTTATCCCCGGTAACTCAAAAAAATAGCCCTATATGCATAGGTTTATAAAGGCACTAATCTCTCTCATCAATCACCACTCAAAATTTAAAAATTACTTTGCTGTCTAGTTTTTGTTGAGATCTCAAAATTAAATTATGTTAAATAATATATCAGATTTCAAATCTTCAGAACCTAGGGTTTCATAACAGCAATTAACTTATTCTCACACTTGATCTAGCTAGCTTTATTTTCTGGAAAAATTTTATTGCATTTCATAACAGCAATTATCTTATTCTCGGACTTGATCTAACTAGCTTAATTTTCTGGAAATTTTCGATTGCATTTCATCTTCATTTACTTGGATAATTCACCTTTAAAATTCTGCAAATCTGTGTTTTAATCCTGCACATTAGATCAGATTTACAGCAACTTATTGGGCTGAAATAATTCATCTTAAGATAGGTTTTTATGAGCGATTTTGATCACTCAAATAAATTACGGAAATTTCATTATGTTTCCTGACCTAAATTCTAGATTTGAAATGGATTCATATGGCTGCAATGTTCTATATTTCTTACAATCTGTGTCCTTTAAAGCTGAATCCTATCTAGGCAAAGTTTCACATTGTTGCATTGCTCAAGTGTTTGTCCTTTGCTCATGTACTTCTGCATCTATTTGGCAATCACTTTATGAAGTTAAATGAAATCTGTATGATACATATAACATCTTTTATCAGATTTCAAAGCAATCAATCAAAGTTCTCATTAATTAAAGACAATCAAATCAATCAACACTTAGAAAAGCCCACCTTGACCTAGGGAGAACCAATCAAAAGTGGGAGGAGAAGTGTACAAAGGTGACAGTGGTACCTCTCCTATAGTTACACCAAAAATAGCATTTGTGGATTAGGACTTTCTCCACTTAAATGCTAATTGAAGCGGTAACAGGTCCCACTATACCATCTCATCCTCTGCATAACCCTTGAAATGTCTCGAACCACTCCATGCACATTTATATTAAACCCTGTGCAAGAACTTATAAGTTCCTGTCCAAGCTACATTCCTCAAAACAAACCAGGTGCAATGACTGCACTGCTAAATTATTAGGCGTAAAGTGAATGTATCAACTAAATACAAACAGATTGTTTCTCTCCACGCACAATGAAACCCGCAAACTCTATTAAGTTTATACAACGTTCTCAAAATGTGTCTAAAAAGAGAAATTGCAGATAAATTTAGGAGTGAAAGGGTTTTTAACATATTTAGTATATAGCAGTAACCACGCAGTGAATGAACTACAAAGTGGCAGGACCAAATTGTCACATGTTAGTGACGAAGTTACGAAACTTGACTCAAAGAATGACTCGAGAAGGCTGAAGCGTAAAAGTTGTCTCCGACCAAAGCTTAGAAATGGATTCTCTATTTTTTTTAACATTAAGAGAATATATTAAATTTCAGTGGAAAAAGAAACAAGAGTGTAAATTTTCAGTAATACCTCATTTAAAAATTAAAAGTACATAGATGATACCACAAACTAGGACTGGATTCTACACAGATGGTCAGTGTACTGGTTCTCTGTTGTGAAATTGGTTCACATAAATAAGCAAAATGCGTGCCCTTTTTGGTTTTTCTATGCTTTTTATACAGATGATCCGTGTACTGGCTCTCTGTTGTGAAATTGGGTCACATAAATAAGCAAAATGAGTGCCGTTTTTTGGTTTTTCTATGCTTTTTATAAAGGGAAAACCGAGTCTGACTTTAAGATATTGGCCGAGTCAATCTCACTGGCATTTTACATGTGAGTGAGTCACACCCGTGAGTTAAAATTGCGAATAGGACTCTGAAAATCAAGCTCTAATCTACTCAGAATTTTCGTTTAGTGGCATTGATTGAAGGCACCAGTACCTGAGAGCTATTCGGTCTTTAACAGAGCAAAACGGTTGGTAGTATTCAAGTTTTCCAACTATCCTGGCAACTGCTCCCTCTGTATGTGCAATGCGCTTCATTTCTATTAGCGGGGTCCACCCTATGAGCTGCATGAAAAAAATCCAATCCATTGTTATCATGTCACAAGGATAAAGAGGATTTGATTGAAGGTTACCTTGCATTTGCTGTACAATTTGGATGGATGGTTTTATGTATTCTTCCCAATGAATAATCATGAGCTGCTAGAGCTAATATAACTGGGTACTGATATTTTCATAAACAAATATGATCGCCTAAATGTATATCTTTTGAGAATATATAAGATAAATTAAGTTAAATATGGGCGATCTCTATTTACTTGTAAGTTTTACTTACTTGAGTAACATCTGTTGCTATGTTCTCTTTGGCTGCTGCTCCAACGTCCCCTTGTTCTAACGTTGTGGAAATCAACTGCGCCAGCCCTGTTCTGGTCATATTTGGTCCTTCCATGGTAGATTTTACAGGCGCGCCTCCTGCTGAAGTCCACCCGCTTCCCGTTCCCACTTCTTGAGGGGTAGATTCCATTTTGTAGATAAATAGCCGTGACCGTCTTCTATTTTCTAGATATTGTTTGTAGAAAAGACGCCGCGTTGGTGTTTAATCGGGAGCTAAACAAAAAAATGGCTCCTCGGGGCCAGTGACATTTCAAAGGTTTGGATTCTATCTTAAAAAGTCCGTCAAAGTAACAACGTTCAAAGTCCGTGATTTCAAAACATGTAGCAAATTGGTTTCATTTTAAGCATGAACATAATGGCATGTTATAGTGGCATATTTTATAAACAAGATGGTTAGATCTTGGGAGTTACAGGTAGAGGAAGACTTCGTCTTCTCTGAACATTGAGGACGGTTCCCTTTCTTATGAGGATAAAATTCTTGGTCTCAGCGCAATGGTCTATATTTCAGTCCACTCCTGTAGTTAATTGCTTTTTTTCTTCGGTCTACAACACCTGATATTCAAACTGAATCAAGGTATGGCCAGCTCATCATTCACACATTAATTACAAAGGGCTCCACAAGAGCATCATGTCACTTACAAGAGTAGAACCTGACTGGGGAGGGTAACATTCATTCCTCCCAACCACCCAAGCTACATCCATTTGACAAAAGTTGGTTAGTTCTTATTATTATAACCATAATTTCATAGTCAAACATAGAAATTTAGACAAAAGTAAATGAAAATTATAAAAATATATTTTTATTTTTAATCTAGTTTTTTATAAAATTATTAAAATAAAAGTTAATAATATAAATATGTTTTTTTAAATAATTATTTTGTTCTTAAAATTCAACTAAAATTTGAGAAATATCTTGGAATTGCAGATTTAAGTTGTTGAGATTGTATAGCCCAAGTGCAATCAGGTTAGGTGCAATTGGGTTATATTTTTATGTTAAGAAGGCCCATTTTTACAGCTAAGGTGGGGAAAGTGTCCATGTGTCCCATTAAAATAAAATTAAAAATTAAATTACATTAAAATGTGGAATAAGAGTGGATGCATCAATGTCTTGTAACATTGTGGTGAGAGGGATGTATGATGTAAGGGGTGGTAAGGTCAAGAAATTTTTTTATATGACTTTTTAATTTCAACAGTGACTTCTTCACAAGCAATACAATAGGCCATTACAGGGGCCACCAAATACTATGGGCCCAAAAAACCATGACCAAATCAATTAAAATTTGTACATATATATATATATAATGATGGACCCAAAAAACCATGACCTAGTCAATCAAAATTTTCATATTAAAAATAAAAATATAAAAAGAATATATATATAGACTTGGAATTTATATATTAATAAAGTGTAAAAATAAAATTGCACTTCAAAATGATTGCAAATTGGAGGTAACAAGTTTAATTCCCAATTCCCACTAGGATTTACCTGTGTCCGCAATCTATAGATTAATGGTTGGGATTTACCTCTCTCCGCAATCTATAGACTAAAGGTTGGGATAGTGTCTCCTTCCAAAACTATTGGACTGTAACTAGTTTTAAATGTATGAGGGTTATGATGGAAGTTTCCCATGCTTGAGAACTTTAAAATGAATCTTTTTTTGCAAATGTTGGGCTAAAGTATAATATTGATAATAATATTTATTTTAATTTTATTGAAATTTAGTTTTTAAATATAAATTTTATATTATTTTAAATAGATTTATAATAATGGATATATAAAAATTAAAAAAAAATGTATTTAAAAAATTTGAAGTGAATTTATAGAAAAGTAACACTTTAATTATGACTCAATTCATTTAAGCTTCCAGTAAAGCTAAGAGTCTGAAATGTGGATCTATCAATTTAAATAGCGATGTGGGCTAGTTCAAAATCAACCATTAAAAAACTAAAAGTCTGAAATGTGGATCTATGAATCTAAGTAGCGATGTGGGCTAGTTCAAAATCAACCATTAATTCATAAAGACTCAACTATACTTAACCTGGTTAGAAGTATCAAATTAAGATAATTTAATTAAAGCTAATATAAATTACTAAAATAATTCTAAAATGCATAAACTCAAGGCCGTTTTGATTTTCAAGAGTTATTTATTGCCAAGTGTTCTTTCCATACACATTAAGCTAGCCTTACCTTAATGTGTGTTTTTATTGCTACTGTATCATCTCTATTATATTTTAGGCATTTGCAAATTTTCCATTCGTTTCTCTTTGTATTCCAGAGATGTTTCGTCTCCGAAATCGCTCATTCAACAGTGAGTTTGATATTTATTTAGAATGGCATTCCATATTCGGCCATGTTTTAAATACAAAAAAGGAATTGCATGCAACTTCTATAGTCTTTGTAAGGCCAGGATTTCAAAAGGAATTGCATGCATGTAGTTTGCCCATTGTTTGCTTGTTTTTCAAGTGTTTCACAAATTTTTTAAATATATTTTTGAAAAGGTTTTTAGTTCTAGGGTTTTCTATTTTGTGACCAGTATATATATATTTTACATGTTTAATGTGTATCTATTTATATATATATATATATATATATATATATATATATATACTTTCCTTACCTGTACTGAATTACCCATGGATACTAAATTATCAATGGGTCTTCGATCCTTACTACTATTCCTGAGCTATCATATTGGGACTGTTTCTACCACACAAATTTTATGCATAAGAATCTCTTCTGGTTTTCATCTCATTTCTTTTTATCAACATCTATGTTTGGAGTCTTCAATATTTTAATAAATATTTTTTTGACTTGAGCGAAAATGAATATGCATCTATCAGATGACGGCAGAAAATATGCATCTCTAAGTTAAAATTGTCGATCTTACCGTCATTGTTGCTCATCTCTTCATTGTTGCTCAGATGAGATAGTGCAGCGCTCCTTGATGGAGAGTTCTTCGGATTTGGCTCACCTGAGCGTTCTTGGAAATGATAAAAGCAACTATTTTTAACATAAATTTGCAGCATCAATATTTATAAAATGTTCTCATAAAAAATTTCAAAATAAGAACACTAAAATCAAACAAATTATTCAATTATTTTGTTTGTTATAAACATGATAAGTAAAAGTATTGCAAACATTCTCACAACATTTCTACTACTGTCATTTTTTCCAGTCACATTTCATTCAAGAATATGAGTTCCCATTCCATTTGAAGTAAACAGAAGTAAATATTTATAGCGTGTGGAAGGTTACATAACGTTACAACATATTCCTTATAATCGGAAATCATAAGTAAATAGAAGTAAATATTTATAACTGACATTTACATGAGGAACATTACATAAAGTTACAACATCTCCCCATAATCGGAAATCATAAGTAAATAAAAGTAAATATTTATAGCCGACATTTACATGAGGAATGTTACATAACGTTATAACATCTCCCTCATAATATTTATAGCCGACATTTACATGAGGAACATTACGGAATGTTACAGGATCTCCCCCATACTGGGTTGTAGAGCACCTCTGACGCAACCAATAATGAGGCATAATGGTTGGCTCTCCTGCATGAGTTAGAATTGGTCTCGAAACTAAACATTTCTAGAATCATGGTCTTTGTGGACTCAAAGCATGAGTTAGAATTGCTTGAATCTAAACATTTCTAGAATCATGGTCGTTGTGGACTCGAAGCATGTAATTGAGAAGATGCATGAGGGTAATAACATTGGGAATTTAAAATGTCAAAGGATCTTTTAGCGTATAACTTTGATTGTTAATCCTGTAGAAATAATTGTGTCTCATGTGTTGAGAGAAAATAATGGAGTGGTTGATAAGTTGGCCAACAAGGGTGCTTGAATCACTCTATGCCAACAACTAAAGAGTGAACAAATGTGTCCCACAAAATCTCAAGTCTCGTTTTCTTTTTGCTTAATGACATATAGGAATAATATTTGGGAGTGGGGGGCGGGTGGGGGAGGGGTTCCCCAAGCCCTCCCCCTTTCCTCCTTTGTGTATTCTAGAGCACGGGACATCTGGCTCTTCAAGTCCCGAGGAAGCATGCCGTATGTCTGGAAGGATTAAGGCGAGGAGTTTGCATGCCAAGTTCTATGCGTTGGGGGTTTATTCCTCTTTATTTCAACTGGCTCATACACTTGGGAGTAAAGGTGTTTGGTTGGAAGAGAGAATAAATATGGAAGAGGAGGTCATGGACCTTATGACGATGGAAGGTAGCGAAGAGCAAGGGATTTCTGAAGTTGTCTCTGAGCATAAGAGGGATTTTGGTGAGATGAGTCTAAATCTTAAGTCTTTTTCCTTAGGCCTTCGTTCTCCAATAGTCGGTGATTGTGGTTCCTATGAGCATTCAGTAAGAATTTCACTGAATTTTAAGGTGGTGAAAATGGCAAGTTGGGTCGAGTTGTATGCATACTTCAGACAGAACATGGAGGATTTTAAGAAAAAATTGAAGAGGGTTCATGATACAATGAGCAAAGGGCCTACAGAAGATGATTTTTGCCTCTAAGGAAGTTAAACATGTTTCGTTGTAGCAATCTTGTTTAGACGGGTGGAAAATTTGGAGGGGGAATATGCGAGAACTTTTGGCCTCTGTGGATGAGATAAACTAAGAGTTGAAGAAGATGATGAAGATGAACCAATGCAACCACTATCAGGAGTCCCCCTTCGTATATGTTTGGCCTATGGAGGAAGTTTCAGTAGTGCAGTCAGTTGGCGTTATAAGAAAGCTTGAATAGAATAATGTCTCTCCTTTTGAATAGTTTTTGTATGTTTTTTTGTAAATTTCTATGTAGTCAGTTTGTCCAGGTATATTCCACTCGTTTTTTGGACAAAATTAGGAAACATTTTGGAAAATTTTGCACTATATGTTGAAGTTGATGTAATAGGGATTATGCCTCAGGAAATGTTATCATATAGACTTTGGATCCTTTCTGTATATGGATGGTTGTGCACAACCTTTTTCATATAACAACTTCACTCTGTTTCTGTTTAAAAAAAAGAGGGATGTGTGATCTAGTTTAGTGGTGAAAAGTATGAGGATTTCATCCCTCACAACGCTTTGTAGCAGCGTAGTTAGATGGGTGTTTTTGTGCAGCGAAGACACATTTCTACAGCCCGGGGAGGGCGTGTCTTCCTGTCCCATAAAAAATAAAAAATAAAATTAAAATTAAAAATAAGAATGCATGCATCAATGTATTGTTGTATAGCATAGTGGATCCTAGGTGGGAGGAAGTGTCTATTGGTTCCATAAAAATAAAAATTAAAATAAAATAAGAATGCATGCATCACTTTAGGAGTGAAAGGTTTGCGTATTTGATTCCTCTCTAAGCTTTGTAGAGCCATAGTTACTTTACTAAAATTAAAAGTAATGCATGCATCAATGTGTTGTAGCATAGTGGAGCACAGTGAGGGGAAGTGTCCAACTGTCCCATAAAAAAATAAAGAATAAAGAATAAGAATGCATGCAGTTTAGTGATGTAGCATTGTGGTGAGAGGGATGTGTTGTAGTTTAGTGGTGAAACGTTATATAGATTTGATCCCTCTAGGAGTTAGATGGGTTTATATTGGTTTATATTGGTTTATTCGAAAATGCAATTAAAGAATGAAAATTTGCAATATGACAAAAGGGTGTATCGTGGCTTCCTATGGAAAAAGTCCAAATCTTATAACCTTAAGACTATTTCAAATAAAAAATTAGAAATTTTGTAGCATCAAAATTAAAACATAAGATAAAAAGTTACAACACTCTCTCTTTTGTTGTTTGGTAAATAAAAGTTAGCAATGACATGTGAAGCTTCTGAGGCACTTTTTAGAAATTCCATATTAACTGTTTTAAATTTCATTTCTATCCTTTAAAAATAAAGTCGCACTCTCATCAAGAACCTCTTTAACCAATAAAAAGTTAAATAAGATAAATTTAAAATTTTATTTTTTATTTTCAAAAAAATCAATTTAATAAATTGTGTTTTGGAAATAATGGAAATTTTCATAAATACCTAGCATGAAAATGAACTAATGCAAAGTCAAAGCATTTTGGTTTACAAATGAAAAGTATCCTCCTTCCTTAATGACTAATAAGTAGTTAGGTTCAAGCGTTCTCATTGATAAGGGTTGGCAGGCGTGGGGGAGGTGCTCTTTGATCTTGGAGAAAAAACAGAAAAATACATATGCCTAGGGATTGGGTGTGACATCAAATAATCAAGTTGAGGCCATGGTGCTCTGGCAAGTATTGAAACAAGCTCAAAGTCGGAAAATAAGACACCTAATAGTGGTTGGGGACTCAATGATCATGATTCATCACTTGGCCCTTAAATTGATCTTGAATGATGCATTTCTTTGTCGTATAATATGGAAAATACACCAACTGGTCTCTAAATTTAAAGAAGTGCAAATGTCCCATGTTCTATTTACTTTAAAGAAGTGAGTTGATAATCAAGCTAATCGTACATGAAACCTTGAGCAAGGAATACTGTAAATAAATTAGGGGGGAGACAAGTCATTCTATCATCCCCTAGTCATCCATCTAAGAAATATGGGTTATGATCCCTTAAGTTCACAACTCAAACTCATATGTCTAATTATGGTTTATCGATTTTCTTCCATGTGGCGAGAGTATTTCGCAATGTGGCAGGATTGTGTCATGGTAGGGCCTGCATTTAAGTTCACGATCTGTGATGGGCGATGTGAATTAAGTGTGTTAAATCTAGAGGATTTTTTTGCATGTGAAATCATTCGAGAAGTGATAGAAGAAATGATTGCTCTGAGCATCGTAACAAATGCGATTAATGGAGAGAAGATCTTGGGAAAATGCATAATCTATTGGGATTACTTGAGGATGATTTTCATTGGTAGTGAAGTGGATTTTCAAATTGAGACATTGTGGAGGAAGAATTATTGGACAAGTTTAGATATTGTTGGTCGTTTCCTGCAATCTATATTGGAGGGGAATTGGAAGAGGGAGGTTATCCTGTAGTTGAATTTTAGTTTCAAAACCACAGACATTCCCTTGGGCCTTTTTATTCGGCTTTAAGGAAATTCAGGATGTTTGGTATTTGTCGACACTTGGTGCTCATATGCATGACTAAAGAGGTAATTAATTGTTGGATGTCTTTTTAACTGGGTTAGGGATATCAAGTGTGATGGTATTTGTCGGGTTATTTAGGTTATCAGTTATATAGAGAATCTTGTGTCAACTTTGTAGCTACTGGGGAGTGGGATAGTTCTTAAGTGGCAGAATATTACATCTAATGTCTTTTTGAAGCAGGGTGGGTCAACATTGGTTGTTCACCTAAGTATGCTTACAGTCACTCGACCCTTAATGGCAAAGGTCTCTTCATTCTAAAGTATGTATTCTAGTTACGAAAGTTTCTCAAAACTTTCTATTTGGTTTGAAAACTAATGAGAACTTGATTAAAAGAATTCTAGCAGTGCCATTGCCAAGTTTGTCTAAATCCCAAATAGAGGAAGCTTTTATTTCATTCATTTGCTACAACCACTTAGATAGGAGAGAAGAGTTATGTTTTCTAAGAATTAGAGATAGTGTTAGTTGGGATAACATTATTCAACCGATGATGAAGAACCCTAATGAGAATAGGGACCTCACTGCCAGGATAATGGAACTTTTGGATGATGAAGTGTCAGAAATAGAGGCTCAAACTCCGCATAAAATGGAGAAATGGAAAAAGAGATGGGAGACTAACTTTGTAATAAATTCCTCAATCATGCAAATACAATGTGAAATGTTGAACACGTAGGTGAACAAGTTGAATGCTAAGCTAATTATGAAAGAAATTGAGGTTGAGTATCTAAAAGGAAAAAAGAATGAGCAAGAGGAGCAAATACGGGTTTGCAACAAAAGGTGAAGTATATGGAAATGGAACAATTTACGAGCTTTGAAGATGAGTAAAATGCTTCAACACCTAAGGGATCAATTGCCTCAATTAGTGGTGACCAGATAACAGCAAGGGACGATAAAATTATGGACCATACGTGCATGGAGATACAGAGTACACTCCCCTCACATCTATCCTTAGATGTTGTGAAGATGGAAGAAGGTTTGTAGTGGCCAAGAGATATTTTTACTAAATTTTTGTATTGTGAATATGTGTATTTCTTATTGAGAAATTATGTAGGATTTACTTAAGCAATATTTATATTAAGAATAGGAGGATAGCAGCTACTAATTGATGTGAAACCATAATTTTGGTTTTATGCAAAACTTGTTGTAGAACTTTTCTATTGAAACATACTGATGTATATTCAAGTTGACCAGTCAGGCCACAACCCTTTTTTGGTATAAAACAAAAGTATTTATTCTCGTTAAAAAAGAAGAAGCATTCTTATTGATTTTTATTTTAATGAAAAGTACACTTGAAGGAAAAAGATGCCAATAGTTTGGAATAGGGAGAGGACATATTCTCATCACATTAGGGATACATGTCAATAATTTATATTAGAAATAGATATCCTTCATAGCGAGCAAAGATGTCAAATAAAAATCATTGAGGTTCAATTCTTGCAAAAGCATAAATAAGTATTTTAGGATAAGCGTCTTACTATATGGAAAATTACCTACCTCTTACAACAACGTGGTATACGGAAAAAGTTTTTAATACTAAATATTAGGGAGATATACACTTCAAATCCCTTTATGTTGGGGAGAGAGGTTCTATAGTTTATATCGATTCCCTCATAAGTAAAATTTCTTCAAAGGCACAAATAATGAGTTGGCAACAAGTTTTCTGAGTAATTTTGGAAGAAACTACATCGTCTTGGAGTAGATGCCACTAAAGAAACATCTAAAAAAAGATTCCACATTGGATCATCAAAATGGACTATTTTGTGATAGTTGTAGTGATTTCTTTCCTAGTTAATGCTTAATTAAGATTTTTTCCAAATAGATGCACTTTCCTTTAAAGAAAGAAGCATCTTAGATGCTTCTTGGTAGTGCAAAATGAGTATCTCCCTTCGAAATATTGCAAAAAGACAAATTTGTGAAAACTCTCACAATCATAAGCCAGGTTCATGAGATATGTACACCTATCCTACTTGAAAACACATTACCAACTGTCTCAATCACCTTCTAAATGATATCAATGGAAAGCCAGAGGTGAAGTGGGGGGAACGACCATTTGTGTATCCTTATGTTATAAAAATCACAAGGGTTAATCTCTAGGTCTTTATGATATTCAGATCCACAAAAAACTTTTATTTTTACCATAATATAAATTCTATGTGTGATTTGAGATCTAAAACTCCCAAGTTTTTCTCATTCGTTTGTGCATTTGGAGTTGGAGCCTTGAAGATGTATTAAGTTGTTGATGTAATTGTAACTTCGAAATGTATTCACTTGTATTTCTTATCTATTGTAACCCGATGTTCATTCCAGGATGTATTGTAATGTATTTGAGTCATGTCATACCCCGATGTTTATTCCGAGAAGTTTCTATAATGAGAAAGTCATGTCAAGTCATTGTGGGTAACCCTCCTATTGATCAAGGGTTAAAGTCCCCACAGTTATGGGGCCCTTGGGTTATTAGACTATCCTAGTGAATTCGACCCTAGGTGAGTCATTGTAAGTCGGGGCAATAGTCCCCACCATTGTGTTACCCTCCTATTGGTCGGAGGAGGCAAAGTCCCCACAAGTGGTGGGGCACTAGGGTTATTAGACACTCCTAGAGATGTCGGCTCTAGTAAGTAATTGTTAAGTGAGGCCGACATGTTGGAGTGCACTTCAAGTGAACAAAAGAATATAAATAGAGAGTGAGCCTCTCTATTTATATCACTTGCAACACTCACACTCACTCATTGGGGCGCATGAGTGAGAGGAGAAGCTCTCTCAGTATGAGAGAGAGAGACTGGTGCTGTTGGGAGATCATCTTATTGTTTTGGGCTTTTACTATTTTGGTGCTGATTCTATCTCTGAGGAAGTTGCGGGGTTTTCTCCTTTATGGTTACCCCGAGGAAAACTCTTTGTGTCTCTTGTCTCTTGTGATGTGCTTATGTTTTATTGTTGTGCTTGTTATTCTCTCAGTGAAAAGATCCTAAGATCATAATGCTAGCTTATATGATGAAAAACTAACATGGTATTAGAGCTAACCTGAGAAGAAGACATTGTGCAGCTACAGAAGCTAGGGATTCTTACTTTTTGGGTCTCTCTCCACAATCCATCAGCAAAATCATGCTAGGCTGACTCTCCATTGAAGGGCGCATCTTTCTGTCGAAGCAGAATTTGATTCCGAGCATTTTCAGTTTTTGATGCGGAAATTAGGGCTTTCTACAGAAGAGAAATTTTCAAGTGAGCCCAGCATAGGATTTTCTCCTCATCAAAACCGAAGTTTAGAGACCTGGATCAAGAAATTTGGTTGGGTGAAACTCTGGGAAAGTCAAACCTTGGTTTGACCTCGAGCTAGAAAAACCCTAAATACTAAAACTGCTAAGTTGTGGTAAATTCGCTATATCTCGATATTGGAAAAGTCTCAGGAACTAAAAATTGCAGGGTCTGAAGATAAAATATTAATGAATAATTTATCCAAACATTAGCCTCAGATTCGCTATATTCTGGGAGATATGATCCCTCCAAGTTAGGGTTCCAACCTCTTCTAGAATTCATCCCTAAACAGGACACCTGGGGAGAATTGCAATATCTTGGGCTACAGAGGTCCAAATGGAATTCCTAAAGATGTTCCAGAAAGGGAATGGACTGTATGTTTAGTGGTCCAAATATCAGACTCAGAAGATGAACCAGTGACACGTGGCATGTCATACAACTTCGCTGTTCTGAACAGTCTTTTAAAAGGTCACCTTGGGAAAAAGATCATAAATCCCAAATGGTGAAACCAATTCTAATGAAACCTATGGTGTTGGATCAGGGACATACTAGGTTACCTCATTCCAAAATTTCAGACACAGAGGAGCAACAATTTCGGATATATGACAGAAACAGTAACAGGCATTTTTGCAGAAGAAATTGGAAATATAGGCCTTCCTGTTCCGGGAGCTTCCCTCCACTATTTTCAGAAAAGGAGTACATTGGACAACTCCATTTGAAGAGATCTATCTGTCTATCCAATTAGATCTGAAATATTCCAAGTTTTGAAAATTAGGGTTTCTGTGACAAACCCTAGATCAGCCAGCTCCGGAACCAGGACGGACACCTCAAATCGGTAAGATCTAATCCTTTGCTATTTTCATTTGAGGTTCTCATCTAAAAGTGATCTATCACATCAGCTTGATGATAAGCTTGGTGAAGTGGACAACTTCCAAGCATGGAAGTATATGATCTCTCTAAAGAAAATGAATTGGACACCTACATGAGTAGAGAGGTTCCAGTTCCAGAGGGAGATGAGGCTAGAAGCCTTACACAAGAAGAACTTGGTCAAGGCCAAGAAGATCATTGTTGATTCAGTCACGAATCAACTTGTACTACAAGTGTCTTCCTTAAAGACACCAAAGATGTTTGATTCCTTGACCAAGCTATTTGAAGGGAAGAACATAGATCATAATATGACCTTAAGAAATCAGTTGAAGAATGTGAAGATCCAGAATGCAGAGACCATGCAGTCATAAGCGTATCTCAAATCAAAGAACAACTTGTAGCAGTAAAAGAAGAAGTGGAGAATGCAGTAGTGGTGATGTCCACCTTGAATGGCCTCCCAGGATCATGGGAGTCATTCATGTTAGGAATGTGTTCCAGAAGGAAGTGATTACTTTCAGTAGACTCCGAGAAGAAGAAGAAGAAGCTCAACTCATAAGAAGAGAAGAGAAGATGGGAGCAATTGAAGATCAAGCTCTCACCATCCAAAGAAGATCCCTCAAGTGATGAGGAATATGAAGATCTCAACTCTTGAAGAACCTCTTATCCATCCTAGCATTTGGATAAGAAACAATGCTATCATGAATGAAGAAGACAATGAAGCTGAAGACTCAAGAAGGAGTATACCCACGAAACAAAAAAAGATAAGTATTCAATTGTCATTTCATGATATTATTTTATGCATTTGTTTATATTCAGTTGATGTATTATGCATGATAGGATGTTTGCATTAACGACAATATACTACTAATATGCATGTGATGGGTAAGTAGCTCATGGTGCTATACAACTCTCCATTGCTACTTATCTAGAATGAAACCTCTTTGCTGACATATTGGATTAGTGAACAATCGCAATGTTGTCCTGGTAGAGATGGAAGGCATCTAGAAAGTTTCAGTGAGATATGGATGAATGCTGTATTGGCTAAAGTAGTTGCATGATCATATATTTATGCATAAGTATTTGCCAGTATGAATATTCCTTATGAAATGTTCTAACCATACAACTGAATTTGACTTGTAGGAAATATCGCATACATAATCACCTACAAGCAAAGAAGAATGAAGACTTGTTCCAAAGAACAATGGATGACAGTTCAAAGACAAAGAATAATATGACGAGTGTAATGACATCATTGATGCAAAACCTTCCAGCCATGAAGAAGTAACCAAGAAGAAATGGAAGACCAGTTCAAGAAGAATGATGTCTAGGATGCAGTATCGAGACCTAAAGAGAAGTTCGTAGTTCCATCATGCAGTAGATGGAAACATCGTGGGATACAAAGCAAGATTCGTAGCACGAGGCTTCTCACGAAAAGAAGACATAAACTAAGAAGAGATATTTGCAGCCACTGGAAGTGAAGTCACATGACATGCATAATCATGTGTGCAAATGAAAGAAGGCCTTGTACGAGTTCAGAAGACACCCATGGGATAACACATACATGATGAGTTTGATGAATATCTTAACCTTTGCTACAAGGTTGATAAAGGATGACAAGCTCACAGATGGATGTGAGAAGAACTTTTGAAAAAAATTCAAAATAGAGGATCTTGGTATCTAATGATCCTAGATGGATACTACCTGTCACTCCAGTACAGAATGTTTTAGTGCATAGAGTACAAAAGACAAAGGGAGTATGATGCTTAGCTTCAGAGGGAGTGACTACAGAAGATCTAAGGTTCAACATGGTACGACAGGATGGATAGATTACGGATGACTCTAGGCTTTACCAAGAGTAAAGTAGATTCCAACCTTTACTACAAGGTTGAAGATGGCAACCCAGTGATGCTTCTACTATATGTAGATGATCTATTTGTGACAGGTACGAATGGGTTGATTACTGATACAAAGAAAAAGCTTGCTGCTGAGTTCGAAATGAAGGACTTGGGGATGATGCATTACTTTCTAGGTATGGAGTTGTGGCAGAGTATAGATGGAATCTTCCTTGGACAAGGGAAGTATGCAGTAGAGATCCTGAAGAGGTTTGGGATGATGGACTGCCAGGTTATGACCACACCTATGGCATCGAACCTGAAGCTATTGAGTGATGCTTCATCAGAGTTGGTTGATGCTACAATGTATCGTCAGATGATTGGGTCATTGATGTACCTGACGAACACGAGACCAGACATTTGCTTTGCTGTGAACACCTTGAGCCAGTTCTTGATAGATCCGAGAAGTGTTCACTTGATTACTGCAAAGCATATTCTGAGGTACCTGAAGGGTACAATTGATTATGGGCTCAAATACGATGCGAATCAAAAGATTAACCTAGCGGTTTATGTTGATTCAGATTGGGCAGGCAGTGCCATTAACAGGAAGAGTACTTCAGGATGTTGCTTCAGTATGGGATCAGGTGTGATCTCTTGGTTTAGCAGGAAGCAATCCTGTGTGGCACTGAGTACAACTGAAGTAGAGTATGTCGCAGCCTGTTCAGCTAGTTGTGAGGAAGTATGGCCACAGAAGCTACTGTTTGATATATTTGATCTCCAGTTGGATGTTACTTGTATACATTGTGACAACCAAAGTGGCGTGAAGTTGTCAGAGAATCCAGTGTTCCATGACAAGTCGAAGCATATTGAGATCAAGTATCACTATATCAGGGATATGGTGCAGAGAGGAGCAGTGAAGCTCCAGTATGTTGCGATGGAGGAACAGATAGCTGATGTATTGATGAAGCCATTGGCTAGGCTGAAGTTTGAGTACTTCAAGGAGAAGCTTGGTGTTCTCCAGATCGAGGTTTCCTCCAAGAGAAAGTGATGATATCCATAGCCATTTTGACATGGTGAGAGGATTGGTTCCTTCCATGGTCAGATGTAAGGGCTGAGCCATTCTGTCATGGTGATAGGGTTGCTCCCTTCCATGACAGATATGAGTGTTGGCCATTCTATCGAGTAGGACAGATGTAAGGGCAATTTCCATTCTAGGAATGGAGGCACCTGGTCAGTTACCAGGAACACTCAGTCTAGGACTGAGTAGCCATTCTGATGTGATAGAGGGATGTGTTCCCACTTGATCAGATGTAATGGATAAACCATTCTTTCATGGCTAAAGGATTAAGTTCCTTCCATGTCAGATGTGAGTGTTGGCCATTCCGACGAGCAGGTCGGATGTAAGGGAAACTGCCATTCTCTAGGAGAATGGAGGCACCTGGTCAGTTACCAGGTAGCTCAGTCCAGGAGGACTGGGGGCCATTCTGATATGACTGTAGGATTGGTTCCTACAAGATCAGATATGAGTGCAAGCCCTTCCATCATTGTGAGCAGGATGTGTTCCCGCCTGGATGGATGTGAGTGTTGTGCCTTTTCACAGATGATAGTAGATGTGCCTATCATGCTGGTGATTGTAAGTGCAGTGCCATTCCACAGATGATAGTAGATGTGCCTATCATGCTAGTGGATGTGAGTGTAGTGCCTTTCCACATATGGTAGTAGATGTTCCTACCATGCTGGTGGATGTGAGTGCAGTGCCTTTCCTCAGATGGTAGTAGATGTGCCTACCATGTTGATGGATGTGAATGCAGTGCCTTTCCATAGATGATAGTAGTTTGTGCCTATCATGCTGATGGATGTGAGTGCAGATCCATTTCACAGATGGTAGTAGATGTGCCTACCATGCTGGTGAATGTGAGTGCTGGGCCTTTCTAATATGATTATAGGATTGGTTCCTACATGATCAGATGCAAGTGTTGGGCATGCCTTTCTGACGAGTAGGTCAGATGTAAGTGTTGGGCGAAGACCTACATGATGGCTAGGCCTACAACCAGCATGAAAAAGGGCTAGCTCTGTAGAACTTCCTGTGACAAGAAGAATCATGAGATAGCATCAGGGATGATCCAGATCAACTGATGATCGAAATCTAGTGATGATGATCCAGTAGTAATGATCGAGATCTAGTGATGATGATCCAGCAGTGATGATCCAGATCTAGTGATGATCCAGATCCAGTGATGATCCAGATCGAGTGATGATCGAGATCTAGTGATGATGATCAAGTAGTGATGATCTAGATCGAGTGATGATCGAGATCTAGTGATGATGATCTAGCAGTGATGATCCAGATCGAGTGATGATCCAGATCCAGTGATGATGATCCAGGAGTGATGATCCAGATCCAGTGATGATCAAGATCTAGTGATGATGATCCAGTAGTGATGATCCATATTGAGTGATGATCGAGATCTAGTGATGATGATCCAGATCGAGTGATGATCCAGATCCAGTGAAGATGATCCAGCAGTGATGATCCAGATCCGATGATGATGTCTAATGATGATCTAGATCGAGTGATGATCTAGATTCAGTGATGATGATCCAGATCAAGTGATGATCCAGATCCAAATGAAGATGACTTACAGATGAAGATGACTTGAAGATGAAGATGACCTGAAGATGACGAAGACCTGACGATGACCCAGATGATACAGAGAAGAAGACTTGTGCTGATAAATTGTGTCGAGAGAATACCTTCCTAGTTAAGAGGGAGTGTTGATGTAATTGTAACTTCGGAATGTATTCACTTGTATTTCTTATCTATTGTAACCCGATGTTCATTCCGGGATGTATTGTAATGTATTTGAGTCATGTCATACCCCGATGTTTATTCCGAGAAGTTTCTATAATGAGAAAGTCATGTCAAGTCATTGTGGGTAACCCTCTTATTAGTCAAGGGTTAAAGTCCCCACAGTTATGGGGCCCTTGGGTTATTAGACTATCCTAGTGAAGTCAACCCTAGGTGAGTCATTGTAAGTCAGGACAATAGTCCCCACCATCATGTTACCCTCCTATTGGTCGGAGAAGGCAAAGTCCCCACAAGTGGTGGGGCACTAGGGTTATTAGACACTCCTAGAGATGTCGACTCTAGTAAGTAATTGTTAAGTGAGGCCGACATGTTGGAGTACACTTCAAGTGAACGAAAGAATATAAATAGAGAGTGAGCCTCTCTATTTATCTCACTTGCAACACTCACACTCACTCATTGGGGGGCATGAGTGAGAGGGGAAGCTCTCTCAGTATGAGAGAGAGAGACTGCTACTGTTGGGAGATCATCTTACTGTTTTGGGCTTTTACTGTTTTGGTGCTGATTCTATCTCTGAGGAAGTTGCGGGGTTTTCTCCTTTATGGTTTCCCCGAGGAAAACTCTTTGTGTCTCTTGTCTCTTGCGATGTGCTCATGTTTTATTGTTGTGCTTGTTATTCTCTCAGTGAAAAGATCCTAAGATCATAATGCTAGCTTATATGATAAAAAACTAACATAAGTGACCCGGGATTGGAGGAACCCAGACAACGATGATGAGAGGTGCCATCAACAACATAGCGTATTATATTTGTTTCTTATTTCAATCAAATGAAGATCTCTCTTATTCCCCCTAATGTTGTTTTATTCATTTAATGTCATTTCAATTAGTGTTTAGATGTTGAATCAATTTTTTGGATAAATTGGTTAAAAGTTAGCAATTTGTTAATATTTTCTCTTGTGTAATCGTTTGGGTTTGAGAGAGGTATGTCTTGTTGTAGTGTTTACAGGTTTTAGAGTTTAAATTTGATTGAAGATAATGTATATCTAGATTGACATACAAAGGGTCTCTTTGGAAAACTTTTATAACCATCTATTTTCCCTTCCTTTCACTCACTAGTTTCTTGCACACGATAAACATCTTACTTTTGGGGAAGAGATTGTTATTCTTCGAATCCGATCTATTATAGTTTCAACACTAACTATTAGGATGTTTTTCTTCACAACAAAATTGATGATTCCATTGGAGACAACTCCTTGAGATCTTCTTATCATGGTTTCTTATTGTTGTTTCCCCACCTTACTTAGGCTACTTAGTGTTTCATACTATTCAAATTTTGCTTTACTTTATAAAGGTTATCTCAAAATATAAAATTTAAAAAAAAATTAAAGCATTTGCATAATCTCTAGATTTTTACATCATAGAGACACCCTCTTATGTGAGCATAGAAGCGTCCCATGCACCTTTCCTTCTAGTAAGAAACATCTTAGATGTTATTTTCCTAAAGGAAAAGGGCGTTCAACACTCCTTCTACATTGCATAGTAGCATCTCTATCATGTAGATCTCTTTTCTACATTAGCTTGCCTTCTTTATGAGTTTCGGTCTTTGTTTCTTAAGCATGTTAAAAGGCCAGTTCTTGCATTTAGTAAATTTTTGAATGGATTTGTGCTTTAGTAATACAATTGAATTTACCTATAAGATAAGAAAAAGCATTTATCTTTTTCATTTATCGTAGTAAGCTTGTAGTTGCATTTTTTCTATAGAAATTTGTTTGGTTTGTAATATTGCATATCATTGATTTTGAAAATTGAAGAAAAAGTGCAAATTGAAATTTTTTCCAATGTTCTTATTGCTTCTAGATTATATATGACTGGACATTATTAGTTGCACATTCATTTTCCCAAGTAACTAACAACCACTAGAACAAATGATTAATCATAAAATAAACTACACTTTTCTTGCTAGAAAACCATTTTATTCTAGTTGTTAAGGCCTTGGTTGCAATATTGGAGAGTCAATTCTCTAAGGTCGTGTAAAACAAATCTAAGAGTTAACTAGTTGAGTGTAAAATCCATTAGCGGTAAGAAGTGCTTATTGAGAAAGAACATCTCACACACGTGTCAAGCACTACGATCAAGCTAAACAAGTGGAATAGATTCACCTTCTTCATTTGTTTGATATGATTACCACATGTACAAGGGATTTGGATTAAAGTAGCAAGTCATTGGGGCGTCACCACTTTTCTCTAGAGTTTCAAGTTGAGGACACATCAATGTTATCCTCATTAAATACACATCAGTGCTATTATGGCTGACATCAAAACAATTGCATCAACATAAATATAATGGAACCATATGTTAAATATCACAAATGTTATAAAGCCAACATGACATCATGAATATTTTAGTGTTCTCAACACGTCGTATGGAAAAAATAGAACATCGTGTACATTCTTGCTCTAATTCATTAGAAAATCCCAATTCACTAGTTTGCATGAATATATACACAATCGTTACTAGATATCATAATTGATATAAGGAAAACCATCAAACACCCACTTAATACATAGATATACTCTTGTTAAGTTTGTTAGTCAAGGTTGGCTCTACAAAAGGTCATATGAAATACCTTCATGAATGCTAAGTGATATTTTACAGCAACAAAAACAATAATTTATGGGGTATGTATAACCAACACATTAGTGAGTTTTTCATATATTGTCCTCGCATGAGTACACTATTAAAACTTTTAAATATTCCTCCATCTAGAACTAGAGAAATACATTCTCATTTGGACAGTGAAATTCAATGATAAGTTGTTAATGGCATCTATCACAATATTACTAAGTGCATCAATTTTGAAAACCCTAGCTTAACTCATTCTAAAGATAATTATACCCAATAGTATACATAGAATTTGTTATCATGATTTATCCATTTATTACACATTGTAAACAATTAGGTTACTTGAGCACATAACTATGTTTAAGTAGGATAATGTTATTGATATTATGACTTACTTATTTGTGCCCATGAAACATCTTTCCCACCTTCATAGCAATGTATGTAACCACCTCATGTCATATTACTTGTACCTTCATTCTTCCAAAGCCAAACCCTTGCAACTTTTAGATTCATGACATCATTCACACCACAACTACAATTTTCATATTTTAATCATTTATATTGATAATCACCATATCGTTGTTAATCATTTCAAAACACCCTTTTCAATTATTCGCTTCTTCCTAATGGATATATTCATACAACCTTTGTAGTAAGTTCATTTTCCTTTCCCATTCACCAAATTTTCATAGTTTTTAACTTGCTTATTTCAATTACCATCCCATAGGCTCTCCTGCATTATAAAAAAATTGAATTTAATATCACCATAACCCCCCAAAAGAATTGCCAATGAACTACATCATCCACTTCAATCATATCACAACTTAGGCAATATAATACATCTACTTCCTGACAAAGTATTACCATTGATTATATTATTTCTACCAATTTACACTACTCAAACATCTCTTCAGTTTAAGAATTCATTGTGTTATACTTACTTTCCTTATTTACCACCGTTATCAATCACAAAATTTCACACCTAACCAATTCAAATCTTCCTTCACATAAACCAATCAAGTTTTGTTATACGCCTTACTCCATAAAATTAAGTAATTACAAATACATGCAACCATGTAGGCATTAAACATGAATCATAGCAATTGTTGTCTTTCCATGTATTTAAACTAATTACCTAACAAGGCATTAGGTAGTCATATAGAATCTCATCTCATTCACCTTCATAATCATTCCTTCTAGTGGTGTTTAAGAGGATCAAACTTTTTTATATTATTTTATTCCCTCTTAGAGTAGCGACTTCCTCGACATGAAGTTGACCAAATAACCTTTTATTACACATTGAGATAAGACAACCCTTAAGAGCGTCTATTACCCAATATTATACAAACATAAATGCCGTAAATGCATTTGCATAAGTGTCCAAAAATCTACAAACTGTACGAGAGTAATTATTTTTTACTTTTATTTTAATTACAAGGGAAGTACTTTTTAACCATGAATAGTTTCAAGCTCATAGTAATGCCACCTTTAAGAAATTATTAACTTTAAGGAATATAACTTTTAATATAAACATTCTTCAATAGCTCCAATATCGAGCTTAACACTACTTATATAAAAAGGCAAAGACAACATTAGCTCCAACAACTTAGCACGACTTATATAAAAGGGCAAAGACAACATTAGCTTCAATATCCAACTTAGCACTACTTATATAAAAAGGCAAAGCACTAAGTTTTATATTTAAGAATTTACCACATAAAGTCTATAAAGTCTATATGTAGTGGTTGGTGCACAAATTGCATAATGAGTCTAGAATAATAAATATAATATTTAGGAAAACCAACTTTTTTTTCCAGGAGAAAAATAGCAATTTCTTGTTATTCTATTGAATGGTAACATGTTTGCTACAGCGGGTATGCATTACAAGGATAGTCTAGTACAAGATATGAGATCAACACAAAAAACATCAACAAGAAGACAAAAGGTCCAACAATACCATCAGGTGTAGGACTCCAAAACCTATCCCGGGTCACCTAGCTACAGAGGCACATCAAAGCCTAATAACTTAGCTAAGGAGGCACTTCAGGGTACACCCACGGTAATAATAATTGTTGGACTATTCCAACACCAAGGGGTGTGTCATCAAATCAGGCCAAGTGGCTGATAAATGAGTCAATGACTAGTAGAACTGAAAGGAGCCCTTCTCAGTGAATTCACCCTCAACGAATTCAAAAAAATGCAGGTACCCTGAAGACAGTCCAAGTGCCTCCTTAGATAGGTAATCCGCTTTGGTATTGTACTCCCTGTAAACATGGGCATCTTCGAGATGGGAGAAGGAAGCCTATAGCCTTATGTTATCGTTGCACCAAGCTTCGAGATCAATGGCAGATAGTTTCGCCATTCCATTAAACCAGTTGATGATAGAAGAGGAGTCTCCTCGAATGTGTAAATATGGAAGTCCAAGTAATTTGGAGAAGGTAAGTAATACCAAAGTGCGAGAAGTTCAGCACGGGTGTTGGTACTTAGTCCACATCCCATCTTAATACAGTAGGAAAACCAACTTGTTTATTTCTTTAAGTATCTTTTTTGTTTTCAAGTTGAAAAGTTATGACAACTTTCTACTTGACATTTACCAGATCCTATCAAGAATTCATGGCTCTAAGTTTATGCAATTATTAAAAAATGACAACTACTATAAGTTTATGCATTTATTAAAAATAAACTAAAAGTGAGAGAAAACTCATGTCTACTATGTACAAATAAGAAGGCAAGTACCATCTAAAATTGGTGGTAGTGGTGTTTCATGTATGTATTTTTTATGTTTTGGCTATGAGTGTGATTGAGATTTTTACTTTTATGTAAGGATGTAAATAACTTTGATTCACTCAATAACAAGTCATTCTTTTTTCTGGTGTGAAAAAAAATTTAAGATCATAATATCACATTATGTATATAATAATTACAAATAAAATAGATTTTTGTGAGTGAATATTTACAGTGGGGAAAAATCATAAACATTTGCCTCTATCACAACAAAGTGCAAAAATATAAAATTTATAAACGTTGGAGCATATTTTTTGGACCCCTTTTGAGAACAAGTGGATTACGTGATGGGCATGCAAGGACCAACTCACGCAAAAAGTGGAAGTTAGTTAGAAGTCGTAGGCATGGTTTGTCCACTTGTTACAGGCTATGATCCATTTTGAAATGTATAAAAATGTAAAGGGTCTTGGGGAAAAATAATTATAGTTTTATACTGAAGGAGAACATTGTAATGTCTTGTATTTTGGGGCCGAGACAGAGATTTGATGCACAATGCACAAGTTTTGTAAGAAATGTTGCATATGAGAATAAAAATTATTTCTTTGTTGAATATCCAATGGCTATGTTTGTTGAATGTTCTATCTATTGCGCATATTGATGATCTATTTTATGATGTTGCTTTTAATGTGATGTGTAATCCAATGAAAATGTTCTATGTTTATGTGCACATATTGTGATGAATGAATAGAATGATTATGGTATGGGTATGGTATCTACTGTTGCACTAATGTTTAGTAAGTACTATGGTTAAGAGGTATTGTTATGGAGAAAACTTCCTATGGCTTGGGGTACCACAACAGACAGAGTAACCGCAAAAATCAATCCCTTCCTATATGCAAGAGAAACCAAACATTTAACACTAAAGGTTCTCGATACATACCTTATTCCAGACGGTTGATGTAGATCCCCATTGAGCTTTTCCACTCTCGCTTGTATTAGAAATTTGCTCTCTCAACATTCGTCAAACAAGACAAGCATGCTATATAATTGTATTAGACCTACTCTAGCATATATAATCAATAACATATAAGCATTTAAAAGCATCCATGGATTCAATACTCATTTAAATACACATTATTGGACAGGAAAAGATATTTCTATTAATATAAATCAGAGATTACAATAATGACAACCTATGTCGGCACGTCTGCGAATCGGAGAAACTGAGTCCTCCACCTGG
This sequence comes from Pseudotsuga menziesii, assembly GCA_001517045.1. NCBI lineage: Eukaryota > Viridiplantae > Streptophyta > Pinopsida > Pinales > Pinaceae > Pseudotsuga > Pseudotsuga menziesii. The sequence continues at coordinate 209,181 of LPNX011019169.1, read as the reverse complement.
GCCTCCACCACTTCAATCCTCCATCTCTTGATATCAAGCTCACAAGCAAAGGCAAGCTTGGGAAGAACACAAAGTGCTTCAAGGGACAAAGGGATGTAGACTCAAGTATAAGCTCCCGCAACAATGGACTATAGTTTTCTTGCTCTTCAATTCCTCTCCCTTCAATGTATCCAAAGGGTTCCTTATATAGTGCTTCAATGGGGTACTGGAAGGTCAAATCCAAGCGATCTCAAGGCATATGGAAGGCCAAGAGACAAGTGACTCGGATCCACATCAAGAAAAAATCCAAAACTATTTGGCTTTTTGCACACATCCCGATGTACGCGGGTTTAAGGGTCAAATCCGCGTATATACACGAGAATAGGTTTAAAAGTCACGTATAGCAAATAATGCATGTTTTTAGGGATGATATTGGAAACATCAAATGTACAAAAATGGTCCATGGGGTCTAAAGAGTCTGCAGAGGGACAGGGAAGGCCATAAAGGTGTGATCCACCATGTGTGGTAAAATCAACTGTAATAGATGCCCCCTAATGTGTGAGGTCAGAGGGGTGATATGATGGCCGAAATACATTATAAGTCCATCCTAGAAGTGGAGTGATGAAGAACCAGGTGGAAGAACCAGCCATCCAACAGTATAATACAATGATGAAACTCTGCACATAACTGCAAGTGGATATAGCAGTCCCAGATACATAAGAGTACAATGGCCATGAATAGGCATGATACAAAATATGACATGTGTGTTCATCGCCACGTACAATATAGATAGATCAGAATCTCCATGATGAAGATATACAAAGGATCATGATCTCCATGGAAGCCGAAGATATATAATGGATCAAGATCTTCATAATGGCTGGAAATATCTAACATACACTGGAATCAAGTCACGAGAGCTGAAATCTCATGAACATTGGAACGATCAAGGAGGTAGCATATATGAAATGCCACCAATCTAGAAGGTCTTCTACACAATCCACTACGAGTACATGTCCTACTATGTGAATAAACGTGTCGAGGTCGAACATAGTAGTCCATCATCTTATTACTGGTCATTAATGTATACCGTTAACAGACGCGAGATCACCCACCGATAATGAAAATGGGAATCAAGGTACTAGAGTGCAAACTAACAAGTGTGAATAAATGTGTTGAGGTTGAACACTTGAGAGAATCCATTGATTAGGGGACATTGATGTATTCCCAAAAATTGTCAATGGCGAGAGAACCTGCCACTGATGACTGCAAGTATCAAGGCACTCAAAAATGACTCTAGATTCCTATCCTAGAATAAATGATCTAAAGTCAATGGGATGAAATCCACTGGAAGGAGGGAATTACTGCATCCCTCATCATCCAACACGAGGTACTCAACAAGGCTATATAATGTGGAAGGACTCGATCATAATGTGCACGAACCAGTATCAGTACCGGGAATGGCTAACATGCAAAGTCAAGAGAACTGAGGAAAGGCCGACTCAGGTTTCAACTTCCTTCGAACAAGAGCATAAAGGCGAATGGTGACTAAATGTAGGAAGCATAGACTCGATATACAAAACTAGGATATCTCTGCGACACAAGAGGCATCGACAGAGGCTCCATAGGGACTAGAATTTTAACCAGTCGGTGGAGATAAACTCAGAGAAATGAGTACAGCTCCTAAAGTCAAACTATTAACCCAACCAACGGATGTGATATACAATGCTTTGTTCGAAGGCGACACGACTCAACTACTGCCAAAGATAACATCTTTTCTTGTTCGGATTTTTGGTTTTTTTATTTTTTTGGACTTTTTCAAATATTTTGAAAATCTTGAAAAAGAATAAAAGTGCTTTATAGTTATAGACTAGGAGGATATGAGTGTTAATGGGAAAACAAACTAATTCCAGGCAGCGGAACATACCTATGCTCAATGTAAGGACACATGTGCAGGATAACGACACTTGAGGGAAAGTCCCCTCCCAGTAAAATGGGGAATCAAGCTGCAAATAATATATAAAATGGATCTGCGTGGCTAGACATGAGACAAGCTCGGGCTATATAGCTGATGATCAAAGTTAGGGAAGCTGACGTAAGGCTCAATGAGTCAGGAAAAACTCATGATAATGCAATTAGAACTTGACATAAGGGAGTCCTGGGGAAAAAGGCCAGCAAAAAGATCAAGAGGAGTATGAGGCTCTTGCGCAAAGACATGGCGATACTATACAAAGGACTCCCACACCCTAAAGGACAAAATGTCGGCATGGGCACCAAATGCAAAAAAAAAGCTAACTAGGGCACCCATGTATGGTTAAGCTCTACCATTCACATCACGTCACTTCTAAAACAACAAGAAGGTTCTGTGACAAGATAGAATGGGGTTGTACCTAAGGTTATAATGAAATGGTCATAAGGTCATGCAAAATGCAAATGGATGTGAAATCTAACCTATATGCCAGTTTAGACATAATACCTGAAATCGGCACAAACTGTTCAAAACAATGGTCGAAACGACGCTCAAAATGGACTCCTACATCATCAAATTAGTCCAAAACGGTCCAAAATGGTCAGAAATGGTTCAAAACTATAGAAAGGGGGTAAAAAATTTCAAAAATTTCAAAATTTTTCTATAAATAGTAAAAAATTCAAAAATTACATTTCATTTGAAATTTTTACCCATTTGAGCTCAAAACTTCCAACGTGAATTCTGGGAGTTTCATCCGGCGAAATTTGACACCGTTTGTTCCAGGTAACTTCTCATGTCCTACTCTTCCATTTTCATGCAAAGTTTTTCAATTTCCATGGTCAATTTTGATTTTTAGGCCAATCTAAAATGGTCGTTTCGGCCCATGCAGAAATCAGGGATTTTTCCGCATATAGGGCTGCATATACACGGAAAAACTGCCCAAAACCGCGTACATATACAGTTGTTTAGCAAATAGTTGTGTATGCGGCCACGCACAAGGTTTTTTAAGGTAAATACTGACCAAAAATTACTTTTAATGTGCAGGATGGTTCTAGAATGGAGGGAGAGAGAAGATGGAGATGTAGAAGAGGTTGTTCGAGGTGATCTAATGGCTCAACAAGCTCTACATGCATGTGGGCTATACAAGTTTTGGTGTCTTGGAAGCCTGAGGGCCCAACCAAGACTCCTGCAGATGCTATTAGACTACTGGGATCTAGACTCAGAGTCATTTCATATCAACAAGATGTCCCTCACTATAGAGGTGGAGGACATATATTTCATTACTGGATTGTCCCGATGGGAAGAGGTGGTGAACCTACGCTTTTGCGGGTGCGGAGGTGGCCTCACCATTGATGAGTACATTGCAGTATACTGTTTTCTGGACACCGAAAAGGTTGGGAGTCAAATCCCGAAAAACTCCATCCAGGTGCTAGGAATGAAGGCCATACTATTGGCACTCGACAGGATAATTGGTCTAGCATCACTCCACCAGGCCTCACGACCATTGATGTTCTATGCAGTGGAGTGCATAAGACCCACAGTTTACGACTGAAGCACTGCGCTGTTGAGTAACATGAAGCAACAACTCAGTGACTGCAAGATGGGCAGGGTGCAAAACTTCGGTTTCGGTAGCATACTGAGCACGTTCTTCTTTGAGCATGTACCAGGGCTAAGCCCTAGAGTTGACATTCCTCCTCACGGGATTCGAGCTCTGGCCCAACGATGTTGGACAGATGCCATGTGTAGACTAGGCGGAGGTAGGGTGTCTAACCCCTACCCAACTGACTTCTTTCCATGGTGGCAACAGTAGATTGTTGCCATCGATGATTACCCCTATGCGGGAATAGATTTTCAGGGAGATCCGGACATGCCCCTAACACCAGGAGCAGCATACGGTGATATTGGTAACGAATCCCAAACCCTCTTTTTATAGTTTTTTGAATTATTAATTTTTTTTGTGTTTTTTGATATATTGACTCAAAAGACATGTTTTGGTGTGACGACACATAGTGACAATCTGTCATGTGTATGCAGATGTTGGACCACGGCGACCTGATGGTTTCTCTCATCATAGACGGAGGGGAAGAGGAGATGACATCATGGGTGTGGATGCGAAGCGGACTCTCCAAAGCATCCAAACAAACTTTGTACGCTTGACAAATAGGGTAACCATGGTGCAAGTCGAGGACTTGCTTGAGGCCATGCAACGTCAGGTGGTTGGTGTACCACGAGCATGGGTTCGGTTATTTCGACGACTAGCTAGAGCCATGGTGTTCTACCACAATCAGAACCCTTCTCCTCCTCCACAGGCTTAGATACCTGAGAGTGATTCATTTTTATACTACCATGTATTATATTTTGGTGGCTCGGAAGCCCCATTTTTGTATGATGACACTTATGTATTATGACATCACATTTTGGATGTTTAATGAAAAACTTTTATGATGATCGATTTTATTTATTTACGTCTCTAAAAATGTATATTTGTGATATGCTTATGGTCTATGAAACAAATTCCAATATAACACATAGTTAGCATATGAGTGAGCAACTTGATTAAAAATTCTTGGAACATGTATGTATGTTATGCTGTCAAATTGTCGTTCTAACAATCTCACATGCAAGAATCTTCATAATAATGTGGGATCCCTAACACGATACAAGCCATTAAGCTATGACACTACTAACTACGAATCAAGACGTACCTCAAGAGAGAGAACACCATGTGAAATGGCATCCCGTAATAGCTCGATAACGGCACTATATTCAGCAACATTGTTCGAAGAAAGCCGTAAACATACGCCTCCTGAAGACAATATCTGACCCGTAGGAGTATAAATCACCCAAGTAGCAGAGGCTGAGTGTTGAGTGTGGTGGATAGCACCATCAGTGAATCCTATGTAAGAGAAAGACTCCATTGACATCTGTCATAAGAAACGAAAGCTAATCAACAAACCCGATCACCATAAGAAAACCTAACTATGCAGAAAATTGTACAATAATATACAGTAATCAACCTTGGCTGAAGGTCATGCATAGTATTTTTTAAGATAGAGCCCATTTCTAGGCTCCGCCAAGGCTGTCCCTTCGTAATATACCAGCTCATAGGTGCCCTTCTCTAACACACGTTTGACAACATAAGGACCATGCCACATGGGATTAAACTTTCCTACCCCCAAGGGTTCTTTATCTTGATCCCACAAAAGGACCAAATCACCTTCACTAAACCTCCTCGATCGGATAGACTTATCATATTGGACCTTAACGTGACGCTTATTTACTTCCAAATCCACTAAGGCATCTCGACGCTACTCTAAGTGGACCAAACGTTCTTCCAATGCTGAAGTGTCTGGTAGAGCTCTATAGCTAGCTTCAACAAAGGGATTTTGCATTCAACGCAAGACAAACTCCACTCCATGTATGAGCTGATATGGAGAAAAACTGATGGCAGTATTAATTGCAGTTCTATAATCCCACAAAGCAGGATATAACATGATATGCCAATTCGTCTTGCTTTGTGCGATGGTTCATTGGAGAATAGACTTGAGTGATTTGTTCACTGCTTCAACCTGTCCATTCACCTCATGGTAATAAGAAGAGGAGTGCTCCTACTTATACCCTAACTTTGAGGCCAACTCTTCCATCATTCTATTGTGAAAGTGCCTACCATGGTCAGTGACAAGCTCTTTCAGAATACCGAATCAAGTAATAATTTGGTTGAATACAAAATGCACGGCTATCTCACCATCAGATTTAATCGTGGGCATAGCCTTAGCCCATTTCATGAAATAATCAACAACCACTATAATATGATGATGCCCCCCATCCGAAGCGGGGTTGCAATCCATGAAGTCAAGCCCCCACTTGGTGAAGGGACCGACGGTGATAATCAGATGTAACAGGGTAGGATGTGAGCACATATTGCGTGTAAACACCTGGCAAGGGTGACACTTCTTGACCGCATTGACACAATCTTTGAAGATCGACGGCCAGAAATAATCCGCTCTCAAGATTTTTTGGGTTGTAGAAAGCCTAGATAAATGACCACCACATGCCCCTCTGTGGTAATCATTTAGCACAACCTCATCCTCTTCATGGGTTAAACAACGACGTAAAATGGAATCTACCCCATGACGGTACAAAGTGTTATCCACTATAAGGTAGTTCTTAGATACGTGACGTAATCGGCATTGCTCATCCCGTGAAAGGTGAGTAGGGACCTTCAATGTTTGCAAATATATGATGATATCCCCATACCATGGATCCAGATTTGAGATAAGGAAAATATGCTCATCGAAAAACGTATCCTCATAAACCTCCTCCTCCTCCTCACTTGGAAAATTAGAAATGAGCTCCGCAAAAATCAACGATTTCTTCGATTTCGTCGAAACAAATTATTACAAAATAACAGTCCACTTATTATACTCTCCCCCGATCATCCTTCTAGTGAGGATGAACTGAAATGGATTGACATGAGCTACCACCAAGTTCTGGTGAAGGAGAATGTAATGTCTCAATCTCTGAACCACATGAACGGTAGCTAAGGCAAGTTTCTCCACATGGCAATAACGAATTTCCGCATCGACAAGGTTTCGGCTCAAATAATATATGACATGATCATGGAGCTCCTCATCCTCCTGAACCAAAACCATACCAATCGTCTTCATGGACGTGGCCACATAAATAAAAAAGTCACGGCTATAGTCGGGTGGACTAAGCATGAGGGCCGATGCTAAGGCTCGCTCAAGCGCATCAAAGGACTCCTGGGCTCACCCATCCTAGCAAAAGGTAGTGTCCTTCTTCAAAAGGTGCATAAATCCTTTAGTAAAATTGGAAAAGTTAACCACGAATCTCCGTGAGAAATTTTCCATGCCTTGCAAACATTGAAGATGTCTAATATTACGCGGGGGAGACAATTGAAGTATTTCCTCAATCTTTAAGGAATCGACTCTTAAACCCTCCTTGTAAACAATGAATCCTAACAAGTGATCAGAATTCACGCAAAAGATGCACTTATGAGGATTTAACCTAACCAAGTAATGATGACATCTTTCGAATACTAATCACAAATGGTATGGATGACGCAATCTCAACCGAGAATGAGCAGCAAGGTCATCCAAAAAGAATTCAATAATCGATTTGAGATTGTCAAAAATCAAGGTCATAGCCCGCTGAAATGTGGCTTCGGCGTTTTTAAGACCGAAAGGAATCTTCCGATATGCAAACGTACCCCAAGGAAAAATAAATGCAGTTTTGTGTTGATCCCCGGGTTTGATCTAAATCTGATTATATCTGGAAAATCCATCCATAAAGTAAAATACCTCGCTTCCTGCACACTCATCCATAATTTGATCAATAAATGGTGTGGGAAAATTATCCTTAGGACAAGCACGATTTAAATCACGAAAATCAGTGCATATACGGATTGCTCCCTGCTTCTTGTCAACCGGAATGGGGTTTGAAACCCACTCCATCAAGGGAATGGGATAGAAAAAAATGGATTTTAACAGCTTCTCTATCTCATCCTTAATCGCGGGTGCTTTTCTAGGATTCACCGCACGCAAATGTTGTCGAACAAGCTTCACATTCGGATAGGTTTTAATTTCATGTTCGACAATACGAGGGTTGATACCTAGCATTTACTCGTATGACCAAGCAAAGATGTCACAAAACTCTTTGAGCAACTCGGTATACTCCTGAATCTCAGCATGGGAATAGTCCGCCCCAATATAGACATTCTCAATCTTTCCAGGATCGCGAGAGATATTGATAGGAATAGTAGGTGATATATTCGCTACGTTCCCATCAACCATCTAACTAGGAGAGCTCAATGGAACCACGGGACTACCAATCTTCTCGCCAAGAATCTCCCTAAAGTCCTCACGCTCCAAACGGTCAAGCTCGGGAAGAATATATGATCTGTGATGTAACTCTTCCCAAGGTGGCTCAACCCCAGACATGGCCTCAATAATAGCTTCATCTGATGGAAAAACACTATCAAGGAAATCATGTGCGTGAGAGGACTCAACTGCCCATGTAGGCAGCACATACAGGTCCTCCTCCTCCGTCCACAAAGAGGAAGGACTAGGCTCTGCAACACCATCAATATTCGCTTGATATGCTATCATTGTTGTAGGCAACGACACGTCTGTTTCGATAGGTCTATTAGAAAGACTCGGTGAAGGAAGAATCCAAGGATCTTCCATATGGGTAGTGTGAAAAGACACCGAATTCAATGAAGATGAAGCTCCACCAAAACTAGATCTGATCATAAGAATGGGCGCAGGACAACTAAAGGTCCCCATAAGGGATGGATACATACCTACACCCACACTCCTAGTTGCCGACTGAGAATGATCAATAATTGGGATAGAAGCTCCCAATGATGCATTAACACTCGAATTTTTGAATGATGTTTGATCAATCGTAACAATCTTCCCATTAAATGGAAAGCATACTACTCGAAATAGAGAAGAGGCTATGGCTTGCATACTATACATCCAATTCCAAACCAGTAAGAGATTGTAATCAAGGGGTGCATCAACCACCTTGACCTCGATCGTGACGGTCTTCCCTCCCAAATGGACCTTAAGAGAAGGAAGAATTTTGTGCGGCCGAAATGATCTACCATCAAAGGCAGTCAACATGTTAGCAGATTGAGACAACTCGGGGGAACCCAAACCCTTCCAGCATGACAAAGACATCATGGAAGCAGCAGCGCCTTCATCAATCATAGTGCGTTTGACGGTCATGTTAAGACACTCTACATGAATCAAGAGAGACACGTAGTAGGGCAAGTGAGGCTGTAGTCCCATGGTTTCAAATTTGATGACTAAAGAAGAGTTATCATCGTTAACCCCAAGAGAGGAAAGTAAAGATTTCCTTTGCGAAGGACAACTCTGAAGTACTTCAAGCGCAGACATCGCACAAGGAGTGTGGCCCAAATCCTCGACAACAGAATAGTTCTGGGCGACTCGAGCATTAGGATTGTGCCCCGAACGCTTTAGGACTCCCGTAGGAATGCGAGGTGGAACATCAAGTTTATCCATAGGGTTTTCAATACGCAAAGGAATCTCGGGTGGGGCAGGTTCCTTTCCAAGGTCCGGTTGTGACGAACCATAGTCTTTTGCACAAGTCACAACCTTAGTAGCACGCACCATGTTGATGCAACCATGACTAGTACTGGCTTCCAACGGGTCTTGATTTTCACTTGACGCATAATGAGGATCATGGGTCCTCGAGTTCATGTTTTGATTATGGGGTAAAGGTTTGGTCAACACAGTTAGGCCCTGTACTATGAACCTCAAGGTGTCTTCCATACGAGGGCACAAGTGAGTGAGGTGGTCATCCTTACACAATTTTTAAGGAAACTTAACCTTACATTTAGATTGCTTGTCCCCCCCAGCATTGAGGGCATTCTTGTCATTAAAATTGATGTTTTCATTCTTGTTCCCACCCTTACGATTGTTTTTACCATTTTTCTTATTCCTTCTAGGTTGCTGGTTGCCCTTCTGGTACGACGATTGCACGAAAAGTACACTCACCATTTGGGTGGGTTGAGACAAAGCTGTGTATTTTCCTATAGTGGATTGATTAATAGACAATTGACTCACTTGTTTCACAACCAAATCCATAGGTTTGGTACTCGTACAACCCACAATTCCATCGGCGTGTGGTCCGGGTTTGATCTTGGGATCAAAAATAGAATGCGGAGCATTAGGTATGATCTCATATAACAGTCTAGATTGAGCATACATCAAATCCAATTCCTATGCCCTAAAAATTGCTTGTTCCTGATTCTGTAGCTAGAATTAATTGAGGAAATTCATAGCAAGGTCATTGAATAAAACGAATGCCCCCCTTGGTAATTCTATGTACCATTTCGCTGCAGGCCCGATGAGGGTGCGTTGAAATAGCCTTAAACGGATTGAATCATCGTGTAAGGAATTGGAAGAGTACCAAAGGTGAAAGGTAGTGACATGTTCACTAGGATCTTCTCTTACTTTTCCCTCAAATTTGGGAATGTCCAAGGGAAGCCTGTTAGGGACAGCCGGCCAAGCCAGGTCATGAGATACCGGATCGTTCATTAGTCTCGACAAGTTGGGTAAATTTAATGTTGTGAGGAAAGGGAGCCTAGGTTGAGCAGGTCTATGCCACGCTCCCTGATAGTTTTGGTTCATATAAGGTTGATTAATGTAAACACCGTGGCCATGGCCATAATATCCTCCTCCCATTTGACTCGTGTAGGGTTGCATGGAAGCATTATAATGTAGTGTACCTTGACTATGCGGTGCTACAAATCCATAATTAGAGGAGTAAGCGGGTTGTTGATACCCGTACCCATAAGGTGTATAGCTCTGTCCATACTACGGTCCATATGATTGTCCATGAGAAGATCCATAAGATGTCCCATGGGGTGTCCCATGAGAAGCTCCATAATTAGGGATATGGGGAAATCCTTGCGATGGACCATAAGACGATCTAGGAACAGGAATATGACCCCCTGAGACGACAGGAGGTACTTGACTCTGAGACACTACTGTGCGAGCGGTCGCAGTACGAACATGACTAGTAGCAACATTCTGGCCCGAAGGACCACGTGAATGAGGGGGAGGAAGGGTTGTCAAAAATGCATTCGAAGGAGTAGGATAAGAGGACGAAGGGACATGTGAAGGGATATAAGTGGTATTCCATATGATCACTCATCTCAGTTCTGGTATCTGAATATGACTACTAACACTAGGTCTAGGACGAACATGTGAGGTAGATTCCACCACCGGGATGGAAGGTGCGACGTGACTAGTGCTCCCAAATATCTCCGCATGGAAAGGAATAGGAGTGCCCCCAGGCGTAGTTCTAGGTTCAATTTCTGACTCGACATGATGATCCAGATCATGTGCATGGATATCAGGCATTCCATAATGAACATGACTAGTGCTTGTGGGTTCATGATGAGTCTCGTCGCCCGGAAACTAATACCGACGACCTGTGAATGAGGGATCATAACCAGAATGTGAAGGTATGTCAGGTGAAGGATCATATATAGGAGTAGGATCTTCCTCCCCAACCTCTTGAGGTGGAGAAGACATCTCAGGAATCTCATCCTCATGATCTCCCATCGTGTGTGAATCAATGTGAGAAGTAGTCTGCCTGGAATATCTATTTCTCTCTCCCAAATGAGGAGGTGATGTAGAAGGTGGAAGTCCTACTAAACGACAAGAACGACGAGGTACCGCACATGAATCGACAATGACTCAAAAAATGAAAAAGACTCTTTCTAATTACGCAAACCCTAGGCAAACTAGCGTGCACAGAGCATACACCTATACAATGTAAAGCCAAATCACAAGCAAACAAGGGTAAAATATGTGAGCTCCCAAATGAAGCAGGTATGTCTTTCCTAGGAGAGGCTTGAGACTCCCATACACAACAAGCGGAGGTTCATAATCAATTATAGTGGCCCTCAGCTTCAACGCATATAGCAACTGTGATGTTCGACCCCTACCTGGCCAGGACATCTGCAGAATAACCTCTACGAAGTACCCCCTCGATAACCTAGGTAAGGAAAATAAGGTCACCTCAATATAATCAATGCTCAAGCGGATAGTCGCAGGCGGTATTGACCGTATGGGCAGGGTAGCAAAGCCCAAAATTCCTGAAAGAGCCCCCAGATATGAATACAATCCTGGAAATATCTCCGGTGCTACTCAGTTATGACCAGGGATCATCCCAATCATTAACCGCTCACACTACCTCGTGCTTAACTCCCTTGTAAGAGGAGGATCATGAGAAACACTAATTATACCAAGGAATTTCACACTCTCACCTGGACAGACACATACATGTTTCGTTTAGTGGTCTTGGAGAATTTACTCACAATGAACTATTCCAAGACCCTAAAACCTAATCTTGTTGGTGCACCCTATAAAAGAAAAGAGTGTAATTCATTTTGTTATGCATTGATTTTAATTGGCTTATTACTCAAAAGGGAAAATGATTGTGCAACCAATGGTGTTATGATGCAACAAGAAGTAAAATGCACACCTAACAATCAATGCAAATGCACTGTGTCGAATGAAAAACATGGTATGCTACTACGTGAAATGCAAAATTTTCCTTCAAATGAAAAATGCAATCATTCCTATATGAAAACCTGACTAATACTTCTCCAAGCAAACCTAGTGCAAGTACCATGCAAAATGCAAAATGCAATAATGCATAATGATGCCAAAAAGCAAATATTTTTGTATTTTTTGAATTAAAGTGAGATACTAAAGCAAAAGAATGACTCTACCACCCCCAGACTTTGCAAGCACTATCAAACAGTACCCACGCAAAGTACTAAGGTAAAAGAGACCTAATGCACTAATCCCAAAACAAAAAATCGAAAAATGCAATGACAAGAACATTCTAAAAAAATTTGAATTAAAAAGCATCTCTAGTCAGAAATAGAGGTGTATACAGACTCTAGAAGCATCCAAGGAGACTCAGCAATCATCAAAAATCACCTAGAAACACTTAGTCCTCCCCCAAAAGGCAAAACTCAGGGCATACACGACTGTGTGCAGAAAACCCGCGTATATACGTGGATATCCCAGTAAAAACTGTGTGTACACGCGACTGTGAAGACAAAACTCGCGTATAGGAAGAAAAAGAGATAAAAAAAAGGGTAAACAGACAAGCCAAGAAAACATTTACTCCTATCAGACACTACCATGAAAACATGCCCCTAGACCCGATTCAGAAACAGAGAAATCAGAGCAATTCAAGAACATTGAATACTGATAAAAACCCCCAAAGGAAATGACTAGGAACTCCCCAGTATGGTCGCCAATTCTGTTACGAAGAAAACTTCCTATGGCTTGGGGTACCACAATAGACAGAGTAACCCCAGAAATCAATCCTTTCATATATGTAAGAGAAACCAAACATTTAACACTAAAGGATCTCGATACATACCTTATTCCGGACGGTTGATGTAGATCCCCATTGAGCCTTTCCACTCTTGCTTGTATTAGCAATTTGCTCTCTCAACATTCAGCAAACAAGACAAGCATGTTATATAATCATGTTAGACCTACTCTAGCATATATAATCAATAACATATAAGCATTTAAAAGCATCCATGGATTCAATACTAATTTAAATACACATTATTGGACAGGAAAATATATTTCTATTAATATAAATCAGAGATTACAATAGTGACAACCTCTGTCGGCACGTCTGCGAATCGGAGAAACTGAGTCCTCCACCACTTCAATCCTCCATCTATCGATAGCAAGCTCACAAGCAAAGGCAAGCTTGGGAAGAACACAAAGTGCTCCAAGGGACAAAGGGATGCAGACTGAAGTATAAGCTTCGGCAACAATGGACTATAGTTTTCTTGCTCTTCAATTCCTCTCCCTTCAATGTATTCGAAGGGTTCCTTATATAGTGCTTCAATGGGGTAATGGAAGGTCAAATCCAAGTGATCTCAAGGCATATGGAAGGCCAAATCCAAGCGATCTCAAGGCATATGGAAGGCCAAGAGACAAGTGACTCGGATCCACATCAAGGAAAACTCCAAAACTATTTGGCCTTTTGCACACATCCTGATGTACGTGGGTTTAAGGGTCAAATCCGCGTATATATGCGAGAATAGGTTTAAAAGTCGTGTATAGCAAATAATGCATGTTTTTAGGGATGATATTGGAAACATCAAAGGTACAAAAATGGTCCATGGGGTCTAAAGAGTCTGCAGAGGGACAGGGAAGGCCATAAAGGTGTGATCCACCATGTGTGGTAAAATCAGCTGTAACAGGCATGCCTCCTATCTCTTCATCACTGTGGAAACTTGGTTCCTATAGTTCCCATAGATACATCGGGTGAAACTTCATCTACTTGCAGGTGGTGCCAAAAGGGTCGGTAATTAATGGTGGTAAATTAACGTTACAACCTTAGTCTTCCCACTAAGCACCAATAATAAAATATGTTGTGAGATTAATGATTTATGTCGTTCACCTTTAACACATTGGATAAAATTACATTTTAATTCATAGAATACATTTTAAGTCATGGAATGATAAAGCATTAAAAGAGTAAATTATTCAATCTATGTATATGTATTAAATATTTACTGTATAACATTACCATTGATTGGGCCTTTCAACTTATTAGTCCTTCGCATAAAGGATTTTAAAGCAGTCATGGAAAGCAAATGTGAAATGACTGATTTGGGGCGTATGAAGTTTTTTTGGGCATTTAAGTGCAACAGTATGAAAGTGGTATTTTTATATCAGTCAAAGTATGCAAGTGCAGTTTTGAAAAGATTTAATATGTCTAATTGCAAGGTAGCCCCAACACTAGTAATAACATGTTTAAAATTGAGCTAGGATGATGATGGATCAATTGTATATCCCACATTGTTTAAGATATTTGTTGGAAGCCTTATGCATTTAACAACGACAAGACCATACATCATGTATGGAGTAAGTCTGATCTCAAGATTCATGGATTTGCCAAATGAATCTAATTGTCAAGCATGTAAAATAATTCTGAGGTATGTAAGTGGCACAAACAAATGTTGTAATATGTATTTAATCTCAAAAAGTTTTAATCTCATTGGATACATTGACAGTGACAATGGAGGAAACATAGATGACAGGAAGGGAACACCTGGGTACACATTTCATTTTCGTACAGGTGTTGTGTCATGGGATTCGAAGAAACAACCTGTAGTAACTTTGTCCTCAGCAGAAGCAAAGTATGTTGCACCTACAAGCACTGCATTTCAAGTCGTTTGGAGGCAGAGAATTTTAAAAGACTTGTCGTAGAATCAGCAAGAACCAACAACCGTTTTCCGTGAAAACAGTTCAGCCATTGCATTGTCTAAGAACCATATGTTTCATAAGAGAACCAAGAACATCAGCACAAGGTGTCATTTCATAAGAGAATTAGTGAACAACAAAGAATTTTGTTTAGAATTTTGCACGTCTGTAGATCAGCTTGGAGACATCTTTACAAAACCATTGGCAAAGGTTACATTCCAGTATATGCAAAGTTATCTTGGAATGCCAAGTTCTGCACAGTGAACTCTGTCGTGAATAGAGCAAGTTTCAACTCTGAAACATTTTGTAATATTTTGTTTTAAGATCCCCATCTGCTCATAATTAAGGGGGAGCGTTGGAGATATTAATTAATCGTAGATTCATATCAGATCCCAGCCGACTTTGTCATAATCTATAGTAGGTCAGTTTCTGTCAGCCTCTTTGACAGAATGAAGAGTTCACATCTCTCATATATAAACTAGTCTAATTAAATGTTTGAAGATAAGTTTCTAGGTAGATAGTTATTACAGTCTTTAGTGTTAAGTCGGTAGCTTCACAAGGAAGCAATTTTAGTCTGTCTATATATAGAAGAAAAATATTGTTAAAAATTATGTGAAAAAAAGAAAAAGGAGAATTGAATAGTGGAGAAGAAGGAAAAACTTTGTGGAGATTTCAAGAGCTGAAGCTCTGTGTGTTTTTGGAAAGTGACGAGATTCAAAGCTCTATAAAAGGAGAAACATCCTTGTAAATTTCCAAGTTTATATATGCGGCAATAGTTCTTGTTATGTCTCGAAAAGATATATAAATCCATTGTTTATGGTTGAATGCATGTTTTATTTACCTGGACATATTCTTCGGAATCACGTGCGTAAATGTTGTTTACATTTACCGTTTAGTGAAAGACACAAATAATCCATAAAATATTTCACCCTGTAAAAGTTTGAGATTTTTTTTTACAACATAGTGGTCGACACAAGCCTCACTTAATATTTGGTTATATGATATTATGAGTTTACTGCAATATAGTTGTCT
Source organism: Pseudotsuga menziesii (assembly GCA_001517045.1). Classification (NCBI taxonomy): domain Eukaryota; kingdom Viridiplantae; phylum Streptophyta; class Pinopsida; order Pinales; family Pinaceae; genus Pseudotsuga; species Pseudotsuga menziesii. The sequence continues at coordinate 193,392 of LPNX011019169.1, read as the reverse complement.
TGAGGTTTAACTCAAGTTACAAGTCGGTGAAAAGTGTTTTTCATAATTATAAGTCTTTAGACTAAGAAATATTTTTTTTTATAAAAGTTTGAATAAAAGTGTGGTCGAAATAAAAGCCGGTCGAAGTCAAGTAAGTGTTGTTGAATTAAAACCTGGTCAAGTCTAGTAAGTGTTGTCGAGGTAAAAATGTGTCAGGTCGAAAGTCCGTAAAAGTATCTCAACCTAAATTAGTCGGTTGAAAGCTTGTCGGTCACATTAAAAACTTGTCGAAGTATTTTGGTCGAACTTCGACCTGTCTAAGTTTTGGTCGAAGATTTACCCGACGAGTAAAAAGAGGCCGAGTCTCGTTAATGATTTTTTTATCACTAAGAGGTAGCTCAAGTTAACTGTCTCAAATTTGCTATCGATCTCTACAAATTTGTGGCAAATGGAAGATATCAAATCACAGTCAAAATATCTTCAAAAGAGGGTGGAACCGACTTAGACCTAATTTTGCTCAAATTATAGTTTCATTGATTACATTCCCGGAATGAAAGATGACAAGTTTCTTTGTTTGAAATGTAGATTGGAAACTCTAATTTCAAAACTAAGGAAGACCATTGAGCTGGATTAAAGTTCGCAGGATGTCACAAAATATTTGGTATGTAGTCAATGTTTCAATAAGGAGATAAAAGAAGGTGAAATATAGGAAAAGACAAACCACGTCATCAGATTAATAGATGAAACATATATTGTTGTTTTCATTGGATCATGAAACAAACCTCCAGGAATTATGTGACAGAGAATCCATATTGTTGATCAAGAAAAGTTTCTAGATATTGCTATCAATATAAAAGGATGCTCCAGGAAATTGCACAAACGAGGAACTAATTTTCTAAGACACTGGTGATTTGGACAACCGAGATCTCCTAAATGGAAATAAAAACTAGTCATCCAATTTAGGCTTTGAAGGAGCCCGTTGATTATTCAAAGAATTCGAATTCGACTTGCAAAGGGGGTGGTCTCCTAACACCAAAGGATAAAAAATCATTGTGATTTTTTTCGGCACTCTTTTTCTTCATAGTACTAGGTTTCCTATGCAAGAAATTGAGCAGGAGTCTCCGTCAATCAACAGTCCGTAGGTCAAAGTCATAACCAAAGCAATGATTTGCTGGGCACCTACTGGGTTTGTGAAGTTGTTATCAAAATTAGGGACGAATGTCTTTGAATTGTGTTTTCCAATATTTCATTTAAAATTCTATAAAATCTTATAGTCATAATTTTTTATAATGTCTTTTAAAGAGTTATGATGATTTTTATTATTTGGTTTGCTCAACTGGTCACTAATTCAGATTATTATTTATGAAGTAAACATTAAATCTATATCTCCTTATCTCCTTATGAAAGGTCCTCATATTCTTATATCCTTGTGAAAATTCCTGATATGCATCTCCTAGGAAAGGTCCCTTGATTCTAGGGTTTCCTTTGGTACCCTCTTCCGGTCTTCTTCTGGTCTTCACTACAACTCAATATTATCCCAACAACTCTTTCTCCCATAGTTTCTACTTGCTCCATAACCCCCATAACAATAGAGTAACCAAAGTCTATGAGCCTAGCTATGGCATAGGACGACACTAGAGACAAATAACCAATGTGGACCAACATCATCCGCTTACATTAATAGTCATCCCCATGAAGTCCTCCCCTCCCCTTATAAAAATATTTTTCTCTATTATTAAAATTAAGGTTTATTTAGATGGATGACACTTTTCATCAATGTGATAATCCCATTTTTTAATGTAATAAATCTCATTTTAATCTTAAATATGAATTTAATTATTTCTCTATTTTATTATATGAGAACCTTTAGTCATGCACCTATAGTTATAAGTTTTTTTTACAGAACAAATAGCTATAGTTGTTATTCAAAAAGATGAATCAATTTATACATATTATTTACACCATAAATTCTTAGTCGTTCAACAAAGATAATCTGACTGTCTAAAAAACATCAATATAGTCCAAAAAGTTGGTAAATGCATGGAGCAAGGACATGACATGAACAACTCAAAAATACTGCTCAAGCTCTAAATCGTTATGATCACAAATATGGCGGGAAAGTAAATTGTAGAATAGTTCAGCAAAAAAGCAATGACCAAATCATAAACCATAAAAAGGAATTGAATCATGAAAGACCATAAAATTTCCATGGCATTCCTCGATCTCAAGGATTCCTTTTGGGAAAGACAATCCTTTTTTGAGAGAGAGTCAACATCGGTGTTGTATTCTCTAAGAACATGGCAAAAATAAATGAAATTGAAAGATTCTTGGAATGATCGAATGCGCTTCTTCCACCAATCCAACAATATGACTTGGATATTGCTTCTATAATTTACCCAATCCACAACAATTTTGGAATCATCGACGACTTGAAGAGTCTGTAAGTTTTTATGGCGGGAAAAAATAGGAGAGTAGCTAGCGCAAGAAGCTCCTTGCGAGAATTGGAACATTTTATGCAACCAATCCAGATGAAAAATTGATGTGAAACAAATAATGCCCACATACCACCCTCGCCTGAAACAAGTCCAGAGATTTGTGAGGCACCATCAAAGTGCCTAACTGTAAAGGAGAAAACATATCACTAAAATTGAAATGGAGAAAACATATTTAATAGGTGGGGCACTACATATCACTAAAATTGAAAAGCAAAAAACTCATTTATTAACAAACTAAAAATTTGATAAGAGCATTACTAAAAACAACAACAAAAACTAAATTCCAATTTGCTTAAATAATATTTCTATATGTCAATATAAGAAATCGAATTATCATCATTATTATGTATCTAAATGGATATTAATGTTTTATATCTAACATGGGAGGCAGGTGCAGGGGGAATAACTTTTTATCATGGAGGAAAAATGATTAAGTCCTATGTTGGGGGCCTTGGAATTGAATCCAATAATGAAGCCGAATAGTTGTCGCTTTATCATTGTCTCGATTTAATTTCGACAAAAACCATTCCAAGGATAATGGTTTTTGGCAATTCAAGGAAGATTATTCAGAAGATGTGATTTAGTTATGAAAAGGGTACCATCAGATGAAAAATAATTTATGATAGGATTTTCCATCTCAAAAAATCCAAACAAGTCCTATTTTTCCACATCCTTTGGGTGAATAATGACCTAGTCGATAAGTTGGCTAATTAAGGAGAAAGGGCTAATCAAGGGGAGATGGTTTATGATAATCAAGAGGAAGATAAAACACATTCCTTAACTGAATTAAGCTAGCTCATAGCAATAAGCTAATGTTGAAATCAAAAGTTGGGCCCTCTTGGCTTAAAGGGAAGTGTGGGAATGAGCATGTAAGGTGCATGCACCACTTGATGGTCTGCATTGAAGGTGCTTTAATAATTATTGTACACTGGGACTTCGAGGGTGGTGTTCACACAAGTGAAATGGAGGAGCAACATGTTAAATAGAGAGGCTCTGAAAACCTCTATCCATCGTTTTCCAATGCTTGAGAGGGTCAGGAAGGTGAGTCGTATTGGGATTTACAAGTATCTCTGAAGCTCTTCCCCATTGATCCGTAGGCGATTCTTTATAGTCGATAGCGAAGGATAATAAGGAGGGTTGGGTCACTGGCTTCACCAATATGAAGTCTAAAATAGAAGACATGAAACTACATTTGTGCAGGCTGTTTGACATAGTCGATGTGGGCCTGAAGGAGAACAAAGAGACCGTCGCGGACATCCGATATATCTCCAACCAAATTGGTTTCTCGGACTCTAGGATTGATGACCTTGAAAGGGATTTGAAGGAGCTCATGGGTACAATGGAAATAATCAAGGAATAAGTGCTGAAAATGGCCAAAATGTCCTAGTGGAGCCACTCGCGGGAGTCTCCAGATGATGGAGACCTCCCTATGAAAGAAGATTCAGTCACTCAGCCTATCTACGGCCTTGTAGGCAAGAATTCGTACTGTTTTTCTCACTCACCTAGTCCACGTTAAATGTTTTTTTTGTATCTTGCTGACCCAGGAGTTCGTTAGGGTTTATCCCTCCTATGTTATGGTTATTTCCATGAAGCAAATTAAGGGTTTTAGAAAACTAAAATTAGATACAGTTGTTGTATTCTTTGTTAAGATATCCATGAAATACAAGCTTCTCCTTTTTGACAATGTAATGAATGGTTGAGCACAACTTTTTTTTTTAAATACAATTTTTCCAGTTTTTGTTAAATTTTTTTTTTAATGTAACATAAAACAATGTTTTAAATTCAACCTTATGCCTATGATGTGAATTTGATCAATGTACGAACGAACAATAAAACCAAAGAATGGTTTGATAATAATTTCCAAAATGGAAACATAACATTAGACATGATCAATGAGTGTTTTATTTACAAAGAGATAATTAATATAACAGGTCGTGATGAATGCTCTATGCAAACATGTTATACTAGTTCTTGCTTAGCACTTATATTCATGAATCAAAAAAGAATTTTGAGGAGCACCATAGCTAAAGAGAATACAAGTGGAAGTTATGCATGATTTTCTTTAGTTGTTGCTTAGCACATACATTCATGAATCAAAAAAGAATTTTGAGGAGCACCATAGCTAAAGAGAATACAAGTGGAAGTTATGCATGATTTAAGGAAGGATCTTGGCCTATTCCTGGAACTATTACAAAGTGGAAGTTATGCATATTTCTCTTGGGATAGATGAAATATTTTAATTTGTATATTTTTACATGTTTTTTAATTACAAAATTTTAATATATTTATATAATAATTTAAGTAGTTATATTTTTATATTAATATTTAAAATTGAAATAAAAAAAACTTATCAAACCTTGATCCATTATCAACTACAAAATAAGTAAAAGGCACTAATAAAACCTTTGATCCCATACCAACCAAAGGCACTAGTAGAAAGTGAAGCAATAATAGCTATTATAGAAGCAACACCAATGGCAATCGTTGTATATTCTATTGGTTCAGTGGTTTACGCAATTATAGTAGGTAATTGTGGAATTGATCTAGATAGATACATGCAATTTCGGAAATGAGATACATGCAGTTTCGGAAATGAGATACTTGTAGTTTTGGAAATGGTTCATATTATATATATAATTATAGTTCAAGTTTTGAATATTTTCCATTATTTAAGAAATAGATATATAGATGTATAAATACAAAGTAGGGGGCTCCACACTTAATATTTGTAAACTACATCCCAATTGATTGCAGAGGCTATATTTATTACTAAGTATTGAAGGGAATGGCCGGTTTTTTGGATGCCCCTTTCTTTGTTTAAAGATTAATGTTTGAACATAGTTGTGCATGAGCGTAACCTTCGGCATACTACTCATGGATTGAGTTGTTTATAAGAAAGAATTAGTCTTTATTTTCCCAATCTTTGTTTAGTTATAAAATGACCCTATATCTTTAGAGTTATATGAATTATATGAGCACCAAGATGACTTTTTTTTAAATATGTATGTAAATATGCATGATAAATGTTTTACTATCGAAGCTTTAGTGCTAAAGCCAAACTCTATTATTTAGAGAAAGAAAACTGAATATGAGCCGAAAGATTCTAGATACAGTATATATATAAAGTTGCACTAAAACCAAACTCTATTTAGAGAAAGAAAACTTATATATATATATGTTTTATTTACCTTTGTGTAGTGTTATTAAAATAAATCCAAACTCTCTCATTTATTGATTACTTTATATGTGTTGAGTGCCTTAAGATTTAAGAACTTCAATGTTTTTGATTATATATATATATATGTGTGTCTTTCATATTAACTTTTGTTTTGGTTCCATATATAAAGATATAGGTTACAACAAAGTGTTGATGCTTAGATGTGAACATTCTCTTTTGTGTTGCTATCTGTGATAGCAAAATCTCTTTAGATTGGATCATCAAGAATTGAGAGTTTAAAACTTTATTATTACTTAAAATAGTTTTTTAAACAATTAAGAACTAAGATTAACTATGTAAGTGATATTCTATTATTGGAAACCCAAATCTATCTTCTATGAAGAGGAATCTTTTATTTACTAAAAGAAGTTTATTTATTTAAGGTAGAAATTTGTGGGTTAATGTTGAGAAAAACACAAGAAATTTTTTGTTGTCTCCTTCCTCCTAGTGGATTCATGCCCGGATCGGGGGTGGCTTCTTGGCAGAAAAACACACACGAGACAGAGTACCAATTGAATGAGAGGAAATTCAAAGCGAACTCATCAGTCGCCTTCAGTAGTGTGAGTCTTTTCCTTGTCTGGATCAATATTTTATATTGAAATGTTTTTAATGTACAATATTAATTCAATAGTTGTACTTAGAGCAAAAGAAATATGTGAAGTTGTTAATAGTTACGCGTTTAACACTATCGAGTTACTTGGGTCAGATAGATGATATCATACAATCAATGATTGCCATATTTATAAATATCTTCTCATAAAAGCGATATGTAATTAGAGATCAATGTTAATGAAAGTTGTAATGATATTTAGTTATTGTTATATAGTTGGTAAAAAGGTATGTTAGATTTGCCTTTGTGCTCCATGATCCTTGAACATAGAGGTTTGATAAAAGATACTAATATGGGACACATTTGAATAATTGGAATAATGACAAAAACCAAAGAGATTGATAATATGATGATTTTGAAGGAAAGAAGATATAATACAAGTATAAATGAATAACTAGTGATTCTTACCTTTTGGAACAATGCCTTAGTTATTGATGTATAAATAATAGATGAGATTTAGTCCTATGGTTTGGTGCATGAATAAGAGTTAAATAGTGAATCTAGCAGTACACCAATGTTATTTTAAATTCAAGGATTTATGGTATAGTATCAGAAGTTTATGAAATGGAGGATAAGGACTCGAAAGGTCGGTTTAGTAGTACGTTAGAATGGTTTCTTTAACTATTGGAACATATTTTATATAAACATATTTGTTTGATTATAGAGGAGTCCTCCATGGAAGATTATGTATGGTTTAATGTGTCATTGCTTAGGAACTAATGATTTAGATTTTCCTTTTATTCTTAAATGATTGAAATGATAATTACAAGATCCTTAGTGTGATCTTAAGACCTTGATGATTATTATCTATGTTTTACTAATATGTTAGAAGTATGAAAGTAGATGCAGGTTAACGAGGACCTTCTTTGTGATCTAACATGTCATGTAAACGATAATAATAACACATCGGGTTGTTTAGAGGAAATAAAAGTAAATAAATTCTACCCCATCTCCCAAAATAGTAAAGATGAGTTTGGGTATGTTACAAACGGATGGTCATTAAAAAGAGAGCAACAAATTAGGTTAAAAAGAGTGTGAGAGATTATTGAGTAATTAGACAAAAAAAATAGATAAAAAACCCTAAATACATTTTAACAACATGGAATATCAAAGGCATTTTACTAGTGTAAGACAGACATATATTAATTATAATATAACAAAAACATATACAAATTATAATAATATAAGGAAAACTCATAAAAGCCTTCAATATATTTTAACAACATGGAGTACGGGGAGGCAGGTGCGGGTGGGATCATCTTTGATCCTGAAGGGAATATAGTGTCGTCTTATGCCCGAAGTCTTGGTTGAAAAACCAATAATGAAGCTAAGTGTCTCGCACTCTTCTTTTGATTGGAGTTGGCTAAGCAACTCAAGATCTCCAAAATAATTGTCTTGGAAGATTCCAAGCAAGTTATCCACAAAATGATCAATGGTTACAACAAAGGAGTAGTCAAATTCAAAGAATATATGAGTGAATTCGACAAGACTCTGTAAATGTTCAAATCACATTTTATCACATTCTTAGAGGTAAGAACTCCGAAGCAGATAAGTTGGAAAACCAAAGAGCCAAGCTAAAAATGGGAATATCCAAAGTTTATGGTAACTTGAAAAACACAAATTATGTCCCATAGGAACACTTGCATGGATGAAGGGGTCCAAGGGTGGCCTAAGGACGGCGCTTGGTCTATCCATTATGTTTCCTTTTTAATTTTATTTATTTATTTATTGAATGGGTGGAAGTCCCCACTAACCGTCGATCCTACAACTGGGAGGTTGCATGGTCCCTGACGTCCAGCTGTCTCCTTGCAGCCCATGCGACGGGATTTAATGCAGCCTCAAGCTTGCTTAATGGGATTAGAGTTCTCGCGTGAGCCATGGAAAGCTCCCTCAAGAAGCCTCCAAAAACTTCATTCGGTCATCCTGCTTTTGTTTCTTCTGGTGCAACGACTGTTTTCGGTGGTGCAATGAATGGTTTTATTGGTTCACTGAATTCATTTTCTAGTGTAGAGATTACTCGTGCATCGACTGGGTTTTTTGGTGTAGTGAAAGGCTTCCCTAGTGTAAAGAACAATTATGGTGGTGCTGTGAATGGTTTTTGTGGTGCAGAGTTTGATTTTCCTGGTGCACTGAATGCGCTTCCTGGTGCAGCGAAGGTTTGTGAAGTGAACATTCCTCTTATAGAGCCTCTGATCTCATTCTTCTTGGGCTCCCTTATCATTGCAGATAAGGACTGGTTGTCCAGTTCTCAAGCGGTACGCTTAGTTCTTTATACGCATTCAGAATTGTCTTTGTGCCATGCAACTATGCCAGAGATGGATGTTACATTGAATGATCTGTAGGCATCCTTAAGGGATATCAAGCAACACATTCGATGGATCTATGACATTATGAACAAGGGGGGTAACCGAAGGGAGCTCAACAGATGAAGAGGTCAAATGGATGGCCCCAAAAATGGGGAATCAAGACGCTCTAATTGAAGACAACCACAGTGATTTGCACAAGGTAATTGGCACAATTGGTTACATGAAGGAGGATTTGCAGAAGATGGTAAACATGAATCAAAGAATCCGTTTTCAAGACTCTCATGTCGAAGATCAACCAATGGAAGAAACGTCAGTAGTTCAGCCAGTTAAAGATCCAAAGGGAAAGTAGCGGGAGTAGTTCAAGTTCAAATGGTATTTTATGTTTTTCTGCATTTTGGTTTTAGCTGTCTATGTTCATATATACCCATCGAAGGGTGATAGAAGCCTTTTTTGGCACAGTTGCAAGTTTAAGTCAATAGTTTCTAGTACAAACAATTTTGTATTTTTGGGTAAAAACAATAACTTTTGCAAGTCTCAGACCTCCTTTTTTGTACACTTGGCTGTTTACAGCCTTTTTATATAAATACAATATCTTCTAGGTTTTTCTTAAAACAACAACAACATGGAGTACCAAATCCATTTTATTAGTGCAACATAAATTAATTATAATAGGATAAGGAAAACATATAAAAAATCTAATTACAAACATATATTAATTATAGTATAATAAGGAAAATTGACAAAATCTCTAAATACATTTTAGTAAAATGTAGCATAAACAAGTGTATTATATTTTAAAAGGACGTTTGAAAAAAATAAAACAAAATTTTAAACATTAAAAGATTATGTGATAAAAAGAAGCATATCAAAGACAATCAAAAGAAGGTATGATTAGGTGCTCTTCTTTGTTAAGTTCTTGTCTTTTTCTTAGCTTACTTTTCATTACATGAGAATTTGGTGGTTTGACATAGTTTATGTCGTTTCATCTTGGTGGCTTCTTGATTGCTTAATAATACCTCTGTGCTTATTTTGATGGATTAAAATTTTCTACTTACATGCTCAAATTTAAATTCATATCTAAAAAAACTATACTCTAAAATCTCGAGATTCTTTTAACATTATAAAATTAAGTTTTAATAAAACTTTTATTTTTATATAAAAACAAAATTAAATAACATAAATTGATTTCCATTCTAAATAAAAATTTTCATATTTCAACACATAGCTACATCAATATGAACCAAAATATTATATTATAAATAAAATAACTTTATAAAATCTTCAAATTAAAATAACTTTTCAAAAAGTTCTTTTAATATACATTGATTCTAATAATTTTTTTTATATATTTAGAGAGATCATTTTTTATTTATCTAATCATTTTTCATTTTAATATTATGTATGAAAGTTTTAATGATATTTCTTTTTATAAATGAAAATTTTATTTCGTGATATTAAAATGAATATGAAACAAGTGGAATAAGCAACAAATTTGCTTAGTACCTGCCTCCTAAGAAGAGATTGAAAATATATAGCAATAGGATAATTTTGCTATAATTT